>JAZGLO010005609.1:0-65515 GCA_036873155.1 Biomphalaria sudanica | reverse complement strand
AAACAATACACTAGCAGTTCAAACAATACACTAGTTTTTCAAACAATGTACTGGTATTTCGAACAATACACTAGTTTTTCAAACAATGTACTGGTATTTCGAACAATACACTAGTATTTCGAACAATACACTATTATTTCAAACAATACACTAGTATTTCAAACAATACACTAGTATTTCGAACAGTACACTATTATTTTAAACAATAGGGCTACAAAAGTGAATAAGAAAACACGTGACCAGTATATAAACAGCATGTTACTATTTTTGTGAGCCAACTGTCACGGAACCAGTTGTCAGTTAAACCATTGTTAGTTGAACCATTTGCTGGCGGAACCATTTGTTGGATGAATCATTTGCTAGGGTAACTTTTTGTTGAGTGAATCTAATGTCGTGATCCATTTTTCGGTAGTTGAATAGATAGATTATTTTGCATCCAAGTAGGAGCTATGCGTCTTTTAATATTAAAACTTTCTATACAGGCTGAGGTCTCAGAGACAGTTGTTTTTGTCTAGAGATGAAATGAACTATTCCGTTCAAAAATCATTTTAGAATGTCCATAAGCGCTGCTAGATTGAGCCAGGATTTCTTATCTGTGATAATTCATTTCATACTATGCTGCACACATATGTAGACAAAGGCATTGTCTACCGAGAGATCTCTTATCATCGGTTGTACATTGTGGTAGATTTCCTTTGGGTCTCATGCTAATATCTCGAGACTTTTGTACTATATATTAGTCACAGCTGAGCCTGCGTGGTCACGTGACGTCTGCACTCTTCCTTAAACTTCGGACCCAAGGTTACATTGCCATAAACACATAAGACACAGACAAAACCGCAAGTTCCATGTTTTCACAACAATTAAGGTTAACATTGTTCAGAAATTGTTCAAACTTGACGATCATTAGGTTGTCACTTGTCCTCTGTTGTAGTAACATGGACGTACATGGACGAAGTCCTTGATGTTGGGATTCTTTCGAAAGCAACTGTCTTTAGTTTCTTTGGAAGCCCGAAGGCTATATGTTGTTTTTTTTGTGGTGCTTTTACCAGCTTTCTTCTTCTTCTTACTCCACGTTGTACATGTCGGAGGGTTCAGATCATTAATCCTAGATCTGAGATGAGTTTCGCAGTGGTTTCCAAATCAGGCAGTTCTGCGTAAAGTTTTTTTTTCTATAGGAAGATTTTGATTGCCAGCTTCTTGTTGGGCCTCTACCAGCTGGCAAGCATGAATTCCTATTGTACCTGTTTTTATGTACAACAAGGTCTACTTAGAACTGGGCTAATCAACGCAACAAATGTTCCTGTACATCACTCAGTCATTATCACGTTGTGTACAAGTCGTTGGTCCCGCGCCATTGTCTACAGGCTGAAAGGCCCAAAGGAACTTTATTACTATGACCGCTTTTTCCAAATCAGTAGTAGAGAAACAACCACAAGTTGACAGACAGGGATCGGTTCCCAGACACTGGCGGATCCAGGGGGGGGGCGGTAGGGGCGATCGCCCTCCCCCACACGGCCGACCCCCCCATGGGGGGGGCGGAAGAATTTTAGTATAGAATTAAACACAATTTGAATACGAATTTATTACTTATGTTAATAATATATACTAATTATTTATATTTCAACTTTTTTTTAGATTATTTCGCCCCCCCCTCTAGTATGTTGGCTGACTTAATGGGGTCGGGAGGGAGAGGATGACATCAATTCCGCCCCCCCCCCTTTCCATAAATTTTCGAGTGGGGGGGGGCGGTCCAATTTATTTGTAGAAATCACAACTTGCTAACAGAATCCATTAAATATCTATATGATTAAAACTTGTTATTAGTGTTTTAACCGATCTTTATATTATATCATTCCCCTGTTGGCAGATTTGGGGGGGGGGGAATACTTCTACTGCCCTTCCCACCTAAATCCTTTGAGTGGGGGGGGGCGGTCCTACTTTAATGGGGAAATCATAGTTTGTGAACAAAATTAGTTCAATTAAAATATAATTTGTATATGATGTTGCTCCATTTCTTTCATCTTGGCCAATTCGTCCTATTTGTATGGAGAAATCAGAGTTTGTGAACAAAATAAGTTGAATATCAAAATAATATAAGCTAAATATTGATATGTGAACCCATTGTATATTATGTCGCACCACACTCTAATATCAAATTTTATCATTAGTAAATATAAAATTAAAAAAGGGTTGTACCAGGTGGGAGGGGCGATTCATGCAATCGCCTTCTGCCCATCGGACAAAACAATGCTTTTTCTTTTTTGTTTTATAGTTAAGATATTACAATTTTTTTTGTTAAATCTGTCACTAATATTATTTATATATGCTATAAATTAAATTCTTATATCGACTCGCCCCACCCCTATTCTTTAATGCCAAATGCAATCATTAGCAAATATTATAAACAGGAGCGAGGATTAATCGTGTTCACTCTACCGCCCCTCTTTTTCCAGACGAAAACGCGATGTTTTAAAACAGAAAAGTCAAATATGCTAGAATCCTAAAACTGCAAAAAAAAATTTTGGCCCACTTCATTTCTCCTCCCACTTCAGAAATTTATTATAGAGGTTTAGATTATAGTACTGTAACAAAACAAAGTTACAAACATGCCTATTGAAATAAATGTATAACTTACAAATGAGCTTTTTTTTATATAAATATTATTTTTCAAACTTTTGTTTTCGGCGGCGATCCTCAAAGACTTAATCTAAATATGTGGGGTATCTTCTAATTGTTTTATTTGCAATGTAGTAACGGCCTATACATTCATATTAGAATATTTTTCAAGTAAAACATTTTTCAAAGTTCCTTTTTTAATAGGATGAATAATGAGCTGTAGATGTCATGGAAATGCGTTTCTGCAGTAAAGAAAGCAAGTAATCGCTTTTGGCGTCGGGGCTTCGGCCCTTAACCCCACTGATAAGTGATGAGATGTAGATACCAGGAGAATGCGTTTCTGCAGTAAAGAAAGCAAGTAATCGCTTTTGGCGTCGGGGCTTCGGCCCCAAACCCCACTGATAAGTGATGAGATGTAGATACCAGGAGAATGCGTTTCTGCAGTAAAGAAAGCAAGTAATCGCTTTTGGCGTCGGGGCTTCGGCCCCAAACCCCACTGATAAGTGATGAGATGTAGATACCAGGAGAATGCGTTTCTGCAGTAAAGAAAGCAAGTAATCGCTTTTGGCGTCGGGGCTTCGGCCCCAAACCCCACTGATAAGTGATGAGATGTAGATACCAGGAGAATGCGTTTCTGCAGTAAAGAAAGCAAGTAATCGCTTTTGGCGTCGGGGCTTCGGCCCCAAACCCCACTGATAAGTGATGAGATGTAGATACCAGGAGAATGCGTTTCTGCAGTAAAGAAAGCAAGTAATCGCTTTTGGCGTCGGGGCTTCGGCCCCAAACCCCACTGATAAGTGATGAGATGTAGATACCAGGAGAATGCGTTTCTGCAGTAAAGAAAGCAAGTAATCGCTTTTGGCGTCGGGGCTTCGGCCCCAAACCCCACTGATAAGTGATGAGATGTAGATACCAGGAGAATGCGTTTCTGCAGTAAAGAAAGCAAGTAATCGCTTTTGGCGTCGGGGCTTCGGCCCCAAACCCCACTGATAAGTGATGAGATGTAGATACCAGGAGAATGCGTTTCTGCAGTAAAGAAAGCAAGTAATCGCTTTTGGCGTCGGGGCTTCGGCCCCAAACCCCACTGATAAGTGATGAGATGTAGATACCAGGAGAATGCGTTTCTGCAGTAAAGAAAGCAAGTAATCGCTTTTGGCGTCGGGGCTTCGGCCCCAAACCCCACTGATAAGTGATGAGATGTAGATACCAGGAGAATGCGTTTCTGCAGTAAAGAAAGCAAGTAATCGCTTTTGGCGTCGGGGCTTCGGCCCCAAACCCCACTGATAAGTGATGAGATGTAGATACCAGGAGAATGCGTTTCTGCAGTAAAGAAAGCAAGTAATCGCTTTTGGCGTCGGGGCTTCGGCCCCAAACCCCACTGATAAGTGATGAGATGTAGATACCAGGAGAATGCGTTTCTGCAGTAAAGAAAGCAAGTAATCGCTTTTGGCGTCGGGGCTTCGGCCCCAAACCCCACTGATAAGTGATGAGATGTAGATACCAGGAGAATGCGTTTCTGCAGTAAAGAAAGCAAGTAATCGCTTTTGGCGTCGGGGCTTCGGCCCCAAACCCCACTGATAAGTGATGAGATGTAGATACCAGGAGAATGCGTTTCTGCAGTAAAGAAAGCAAGTAATCGCTTTTGGCGTCGGGGCTTCGGCCCCAAACCCCACTGATAAGTGATGAGATGTAGATACCAGGAGAATGCGTTTCTGCAGTAAAGAAAGCAAGTAATCGCTTTTGGCGTCGGGGCTTCGGCCCCAAACCCCACTGATAAGTGATGAGATGTAGATACCAGGAGAATGCGTTTCTGCAGTAAAGAAAGCAAGTAATCGCTTTTGGCGTCGGGGCTTCGGCCCCAAACCCCACTGATAAGTGATGAGATGTAGATACCAGGAGAATGCGTTTCTGCAGTAAAGAAAGCAAGTAATCGCTTTTGGCGTCGGGGCTTCGGCCCCAAACCCCACTGATAAGTGATGAGATGTAGATACCAAGAGAATGCGTTTCTGCAGTAAAGAAAGCAAGTAATCGCTTTTGGCGTCGGGGCTTCGGCCCCAAACCCCACTGATAAGTGATGAGATGTAGATACCAGGAGAATGCGTTTCTGCAGTAAAGAAAGCAAGTAATCGCTTTTGGCGTCGGGGCTTCGGCCCCAAACCCCACTGATAAGTGATGAGATGTAGATACCAGGAGAATGCGTTTCTGCAGTAAAGAAAGCAAGTAATCGCTTTTGGCGTCGGGGCTTCGGCCCCAAACCCCACTGATAAGTGATGAGATGTAGATACCAGGAGAATGCGTTTCTGCAGTAAAGAAAGCAAGTAATCGCTTTTGGCGTCGGGGCTTCGGCCCCAAACCCCACTGATAAGTGATGAGATGTAGATACCAGGAGAATGCGTTTCTGCAGTAAAGAAAGCAAGTAATCGCTTTTGGCGTCGGGGCTTCGGCCCCAAACCCCACTGATAAGTGATGAGATGTAGATACCAGGAGAATGCGTTTCTGCAGTAAAGAAAGCAAGTAATCGCTTTTGGCGTCGGGGCTTCGGCCCCAAACCCCACTGATAAGTGATGAGATGTAGATACCAGGAGAATGCGTTTCTGCAGTAAAGAAAGCAAGTAATCGCTTTTGGCGTCGGGGCTTCGGCCCCAAACCCCACTGATAAGTGATGAGATGTAGATACCAGGAGAATGCGTTTCTGCAGTAAAGAAAGCAAGTAATCGCTTTTGGCGTCGGGGCTTCGGCCCCAAACCCCACTGATAAGTGATGAGATGTAGATACCAGGAGAATGCGTTTCTGCAGTAAAGAAAGCAAGTAATCGCTTTTGGCGTCGGGGCTTCGGCCCCAAACCCCACTAATAAGTGATGAGATGTAGATACCAGGAGAATGCGTTTCTGCAGTAAAGAAAGCAAGTAATCGCTTTTGGCGTCGGGGCTTCGGCCCCAAACCCCACTGATAAGTGATGAGATGTAGATACCAGGAGAATGCGTTTCTGCAGTAAAGAAAGCAAGTAATCGCTTTTGGCGTCGGGGCTTCGCCCCGAACCCCACTGATAAGTAATGAGATGTGGATACCAGGAGAATGCGTTTCTGCAGTGAATTATACAAGAAAACGCTTTTAGCGTCGGGACTTCGCCCCGAACCCCACTGATAAATAGTGAGATGTGGATACCAGGAGAATGTGTTTCTGCAGTGAAATATACTAGATAACGCTTTTGGCGTCGGGGCGAAGCCCCGAACCCCAATGGTTGGTGATGAACTGTAGATGTCAAGAGTATGCTATCAAGGGAAAGACCTCAACATGACTTTTTTTTTGTTTGTTTTTTTCGCCGAATGTTAAGAAACACTGCTTTTTCTTTTTTTTTAATTTTCATATACATATATATATATATATATATATATATATATATATATATATATATATATATATATATATATATATATATATATATATATATATATATATATATATATATATATATATATATATATATATATATATGCTGTACGCACGTTTAGGGTTAGGGTTTGGAAAAAAATCGCCCCCCCCACTCCGAAGTTCTGGATCCGCTAGTGTTCCCAGATGTTAACTTGTCATCAAACCAAGATTGAGGCTCAACAGCATTGCAGTGAGCTCATGAGGAATTTAGTGGACTAGCTATAATCTAAGTGTATTATGCTTTCTAGTATGTCTGGACTAGCTATAATCTAAGTGTATTATGCTTTCTAGTATGTCTGGACTAGCTATAATCTAAGTGTATTATGCTTTCTAGTATGTCTGGACTAGCTATAATCTAAGTGTATTATGCTTTCTAGTATGTCTGGACTAGCTATAATCTAAGTGTATTATGCTTTCTAGTATGTCTGGACTAGCTATAATCTAAGTGTATTATGCTTTCTAGTATGTCTGGACTAGCTATAATCTAAGTGTATTATGCTTTCTAGTATGTCTGGACTAACTATAATCTAAGTGTATTATGCTTTCTAGTATGTCTGGACTAACTATAATCTAAGTGTATTATGCTTTCTAGTATGTCTGGACTAGCTATAATCTAAGTGTATTATGTTTTCTAGTATGTCTGGACTAGCTATAATCTAAGTGTATTATGTTTTCTAGTATGTCTGGACTAGCTATAATCTAAGTGTATTATGCTTTCTAGTATGTCTGGACTAGCTATAATCTAAGTGTATTATGCTTTCTAGTATGTCTGGACTAGCTATAATCTAAGTGTATTATGCTTTCTAGTATGTCTGGCCTATCGATGCTCTATTAAAAACGGGAGAAACGTATACCTAACATAACGTAGCTCTCTGTAGCTCTCTGTAGCGCTCTGTAGCTCTCTGTAAACGTACTGTTATGGTGGTAAGTACGGTACGTGAGAGGAAATACGCCTGGCTACTCGTATTGATTGTCAGACAACATACTTTTGTGTGTGTCTGGTATCTCAGCGCCAAGACTTCTTATCCAATCACCATTAGCGCGTGATTTCACGGCCTTATGGTCATTGATAGTTTAAAGCAGTGCTTCTCAAAGTATGATCACCTCACACTCCCCCCCCCCCCCCCACACATGGTACGGTACGGGGATTATAAAATATCAACATGTTAAGTATTTTATTTAAGAGAGTTGACTTTATGCAGAGTCAATTGTACCTTTTTTATGACAACATGCGTGTTACTCTTAAATTGATTAGAGAAGGGAAAAAGACACAGATTGTATAATTATATAGATCACCACAAATCCTCTGTGTAGTAAATAGACTCTTTGTGAGACGAACATCTAATCAGGGTAAATAAGTTGCCTATTATACTGTTATAAACCTGGTGGTGGCACAAATGGGGGTATTGGTGTGTGTGTAGTCAGCCGACGCAAATCGCCCCAGGCCAGCGCTAGACGAGCGGTCAACCGTGACGAGCTACGACGGTTGGCCGAGACGAGCGTCAACATGATGGTTCGGGAAGGATCGACGTCGTGAACAGAGCTCAGGAGCGTCACGAGAGTTGTAGTCATCTGGCCACCTATAAACGTCGAACGGCGTTCTGTCCGGTTCGAGAAGGCCAGTAGGGACCCTATATAAGAGCGAAGGTGTTGCAATCGAGACGGTTCACGACAGGGGCTCAGAACACGGTCAACTACAGCACAGTTCAACAGTGTGGTTCTGTACGGAGCATTATGACGGTTCAGTGCGGAGTACTGTCAAGTACAGTTGAGACGACTGGCGTCTTGATCTTGGTCTGCGATCGAGTCCGACACAACGAGCCTAGTGTGTGAAGTCAGTCCTGAACTGTTGAACCCAGTGCAAGCCCGGAACGAGACGGAGAGGCCAGTGCAAGAGTTGATACGGCGGTACGGTGTTATCGGAGAGATATTTGTACGGTGTACGTGTTACCAATTGTACAGTATTGGCTGTTATTTATTCAACTATTAAAGTGTTACGTTACTCTGGAGCCCTGAGTTGTCAAGTTCTTTAAGTTGGTGGTGTATGGTGCCGTTTGCAGAGAGCTTGGATAGTGAGATTCGTAACAATACACTTCCTTCAGATCAGAGGATTCGTTTAGCACAGCTGTTTGACCATGAACACAGCTTAGAGAGTGTGACAGTGTTGGTGCTGGGAAGGTAGCTAAGTTAATTGTATTAAAAAGTTGTGACTGAAAATTTATTTTAAAATGAGGTATTAATTCTTAGCTTTTCACTTATTGTCTCTATCTCTCCTTGTCTATGTTACCCTCTCTTTCTCACTCTCTCTCTTTCTTTCTTTCTTTCTTTGTCTCTCTCCCACTCTCTTTATCAGTGTCTCTCTTTCTCTTTCTTTATTGTTTTCTCTTTCGCTCCCTCTCTCTCGTTCTTTCTTTATTTTGGTCTATCTCTTCCCCTTTCTTTCTCTCTCTCTCTCTTACCCAATCATTCTCACTCTCTCTCTCTCTCTCTCTCTCTCTCTCTCTCTTTTGTAAGCTTCGTATTTTCGTACAAGTGTATAGTCTCCATTCTATTTCTACTCACATAAAAAAGTGTAACACTTAAGTTAACTAGTCAACTAATTAAAGGGAGCTAAACAAATTTGAACATTTTTATAATTGCAAAGCTTCTATCAGCTCACTTTGTCTTTCTGTCTGTCTGGTCAAAAGTTTGTACACGTTAATTCTCCCACATCCAATCTCGGATTTCACTGAAATTTTGCACAATAACTTTTTTGACCAGACAAAACAAGATTCAATACAAAAAAAACAACAATTAGTTAATTATCAATCGGTATTAAATTATTGTGTTTGGTATCGAACAAGGGAAAGAAATTATACTTGACTGATGTTGTGGCTTAAGTTGAATTAGTCCCCTTTATACTTTTATTTTAAAGTTTGAAACTAATAATAGATAACTATAAAACATTCTATTTTCTTAAGCGCTTCTTTGGTACAGTTGTTGGTACCATATCTCGAGGAGGTTTGAGGAGTCCAGGCGAGACCAATAGTTATAGAAGGCCCCAACACTGACCTGCAACTTCGCAACATCCTCACAGGCTCTATAACGAATGGTCTGGGTCAAGGTCGTTCAACCTTTTTTTAAAAATTAAATTCCTTTAAAAAGGGAGAACGCTAACACTCCCCCAGAAACCCCTCCCTTTCCCCACCCCCTTCCCAATGTAGTCCAGACACTAGCGCTAGGATCATTTGTATTGGATTTATTTCAAGATAATTAAATGATATTGAAATATATTTTTTTATTTTTGTTTCTACTAGAATCAGTTTTCAGTTTTATGTAATTAGTAAAAAGAAAGAACACCTGGAATAAAGCCAGGAAGGTAAAATTCTAATTAAGTTCAAGAGTGTAGATTGGTGAAATCAGGAATCTCAGGTTCTGTCTCGTCCTCTGTCTGTTGATCTGGTTCATGAATCAAACTATCGAATGACTTGTGCTGGCTATGCCCAACAATGATGCAGGGGAAAAAAAAATAATAATGTAAAAAAATACAAACTCGCAAACTAATTTTTTTAAATAAACAAACTTCGTTACAGTTATAAATATTTGTTTCCAATTATTGAATATAATCTAAACACGTTGGCATGAAATAGAGCCTATATTTGTTGTACACAGTGCACCTAAACGGAATATAATCTAGGGTCTAATTAGAAAGTGTTTTTTGCTGTCTGTAGGATGTCTGTTTGATCCTAGATCCTTATCTAGATCTTTTTTATAGGCCCCTGTTGTAAAATGCTTTTTATTTGTTTGTTTTCTATGTTCCAATATTGTTGTTTTAACTACAGGTCTTATGGAAACGATAGGAACTAAAGTTTTTTGTGTGCTTTTGTTTCCATGAGTCTTGTCTTTAAATTCTTATGCCAGCAGGACGGTGTTGAACTTGAGTAGTAAAAGGGGAAACGCTGCTATTGGCTGTGTGAAATGTGTTTGTTCTTATGTCTGTCCGTCTATGTCTGTCACGTTTAGATATCAAAAATAAATAAATAAATTCAATACGAAAAACTCTGTAACGTACTAAAATAGATGTAATGTCCTACAAATTTGTATCTCTAAAAGCCTTTTGTCTCCGGATCTAGATATACAAACTTTGAAGACTTATATAGTATAGAGAGCATGGGCGTAGCCAGGATTTTTTTTCGGGGGGGGGTTTTGGGGGGGGATTTTGTTCTCTACCCCGCCCTCCCGCGAAAAAAAAATTTATAGTATGTATGTGTGCGTGTGCGTTCATGATCTTTATTACATTCTGACCCTTCATTCTTTCGGAAGACGTTTATTATCCCTAGAAAGTTTCTTTCTGGAGTTAGTGGAAAAATTGTAGATTCCCTGCCAATGTCATCAATGGGGTCTGGGGGAGCGCTTGGAGCTCCCTCAGCACGGGGCGAAGCCCCGCCGCCAAGCACTATTTCTGGTATTGAAAGCCAACAAAATGAATATTCTGAGGTATTTACAGAAAATTTTCCTGCTATTAAAAAGTTTTATTTTAAAAACCTAAAATCCTATTCTTACTGGCGCCTAGTTGTACTAGGATGCCATCGCAACCCTTAGTATGCGTAATTCATTTTGTCGGAAAACATGTCCCGCAAACCTCATGCGACGCTTTGTCACAACCTTACTAAGGTCTCGACTCCCAATTCGGCATAGGATTTCCTTGATTTAGACCCGATCTCTATAACTGACTCTTGAAATCTGTCTTGGTCATCTTTGTTAAGCCACATTTAGTGTTTTTCAATTTCGGAAGACGACTATTCAATGCACTTTATTAATGGAGCCCCGCCACTGGTAGAAATTTGTAACCTCTCTCTGTTAAACTAAAAAATCTCTGGAGTTTTGTTTTTTTTAAATTTAAAACCCCATTTAGCTACGGTCATAGAATTCGGTAACTGTAGTTTAATTTACGATAGAGGTTTTCCACCCCAAAACTCTCTGTAGTGGGATTTTAAACTCAAAAACCATCTGGAGGGGTTTTAAAATTTTAAGAAAAGCCATCTGTAGAAAAGGTGTTGAAACTCAAAACCCACAATTTGCTTGGCTACGCTCAAATAATTTTAGTGTGTTATTTTTTTTTGATATTAAAGAGGTATTTTTTTAGCATCAAACCCAGCTGAAAGGGGGTTTAAACTCAAAACCCCTTTAGGCAACTCTTATAGCATTTTGAGTGCGTAAATTGCTTTTGTTTTATATTGAAGAGTTATTTTTTTAGCTTCAAACTCCACTGGAGGAAGTTTAAACTCAAAACCCTTTGACTATACTCATAGAATTTTGAGTGTATAATTTGCTTTGTTTTTAATATTAAAGAGGTACTTTTTACCTTCAAACCCCGCTGAAAGAGGTTTAAACTCAAAACTGATTTACACACGCCCATAACATTTTGAATGCGTCATTTGCTTCTTTTTTTTTATTGAAGAGGTATTTTTTAGCTTCAAACCATACTGAAGAGGGGTTGGGGGGTTAAACTCAAAACCCTCATAGAATTTTGAGTGTGTAATTGCTTTTTTAAAAAATTGAATAAGGAGAGTTATAAAATTAAAATCTTCCTGAACTGTGGCTCTTGGAATTTGGGAATAGTCGTTTGCTTTTTTTTGTTTTGTTTTTAGAAGAGAGGGATTTCACTGCTAAAAACCCTGGTAGGGGTTTTTAAACTCAAACCCGCTGGTAGGGGGTTTTAAACTCAAAACCCCCTGATAGGGGGTTTAAAAATTTTAAAAACCTGGATAGAGGGTATTAAACTCAAAACCCCTTGGCTGCGCTGAGGCAAGTGATGGTGTAGTATTAAAATGTCACCCAAAATAAACAAAAGCAAAGCAAACAAGATTACAAAGAGAGTTTGTGGTGCCACACAAACTCAGAGGCGGCCCCCGTGGGTGACGGATCACATTCAAATCCGCATATTCGCTGGTCGACTGAGGATGGCATCGAGCAGGGTATGAAACCGAGACCGTAGAGATAATCAGTTCTGCGCGCTAACCGCACGACCAGGCATTGCTCTTAATCTAATGACAAACTGGTTACAAACTAATAGCCTACTATTAATAATATACCTACACATTACGGAATGACAACTACCGGATATGTACAATATGTCAGAAGAGCGATTTTAGATAATCTTTTGGTATTGAGCATTTTCATTTAGGCCTAAATGGAACTAGAATGAGGATGTAGATCTACCTAAATTAAACTACTAATTTAGTACTCTCAATATCTATATCTACTAGATCTAGATCTAAAATATATACTTGCGATAATGTAGATGTAATTTAGATAAGATTTATATAAAAAAAAACACTAGATTATAATTTAATAGACTAATTGCAAATCTAAATATTAAAATAGTAGATTAGTTTTAGTATTTTATAACATTGCAATATTGACATATTGACAATCTAGACTTTAGAAAAAAAAACACACTTTAAGCCTAGAAATTAAAATTATAGATCTTGATCTAGTCTAAATCATGGCTGTCTGGTAGTGCGGTTTGCGCACTGGACTGTCGTTTGGATTCATCGATGGTCCCAGGTTCAAACCCTGCACGCTCGCATCCCCCGTCGTCCTATGGGAGGTTTGGACTACAACTCTGAAGGAACATCCGAAACATGTAAAACAACAAACATTCTAAACTAGACCAAGAAATTCTAGATCTAGATTCTATAATGATTTTAATTAGAACTTAAATGTAAATCTAGTTTTAAAAATCTAGCTCGTGTAAGAAAAAAAATCTAGATCTAGTGTAAAAAATCTAGCTCGTGTAAAAAAAAAATCTAGATCTAGTGTAAAAAATCTAGATAAGATCTAAATCTAAATTGCGAGTCACATTACGAGGTTTAATAAACATTACTATATCAAGTTGTTTTAGCATTTAAAGAATTTATTCCATATGACGTCAAAGGAAAAAAATCCACTACGTCACACGGCCTAATTAGACTAAAAATGTCATCTATACGAGCAGCTTGTCGAGTGTTCATAGACATTGGTGCGCCGAGTGAGATCTTTTAGCATTTCATTTAAAGAATTAACTCCATATGACGTCAAAGGAAAAAGATTCCTTTACGTCACACGTCCTAAGTAGACTAAAAAATGTCTTCTATACGAGCAGCTTCTCGAGGGTTCATAGACATTGGTGCACCGAGTTTGTTCTTTTAGCATTTCATTTGATGGGCTAGTTAGACTTAATATATATATTAATATATATATATATAAAAGGATTAAAGACGCTTTTTTTTTTGTTTTGTCTGTCAGTTTGTCTGTCCGTTATGTTAATAGCGAGAAACAAAAAAGACTAAAAGCTATTGAAAATCTGATTTAAAATTAATTTCCCTTCCGAAACATCGCATTAGTTTTAAGTTTCTATTATAGATTGTTCCGGATGTTTATATATTTATAGTGAGAAAAAAATAAGAATTCCAGATTAATCAAATGCCGTTAATTAAATTTCTGGGATGGTCTGTTATGAAAATTACATGTACCATACCCTTATGGAGATTTTATCAGACCATACTTTGGTGTTAGGAAGTTGTTTTTCTTAAAAATCAGAGCATAATATTAACGATAATTAGATTTTTTAACGTTTTAGATAGAAAGTTAAATGTAGTGTAAGAGAGAAGTGCGATTTTACATAAATAGAGTTAAACTATTTTTCATAAAAAATCCGGAACAACTAATTTTCGTAAATGAGAACATTATTTGTTTTATTTACTATAAGAGGGATTTCAAACATTTATTAGCGTTATTAGATTTTTCATATAAACTTCGGATCATTTTTGGCGACGATTTGTAAGAAAATTAAGGTAATGTGGTTGATTTCTTTTTCGAAACAAAATCCGGAACATTCTTTACCGATTAAACAACTTTTATTATGTTTCGGCAAGAAAATTAACTGTAAAATAAGTCTAAAAATTGATTTTAATAATCGTTTCTAGTAAATTACTTTCTTATTTTAAAATCATGAATAACCTATTGTCGATATTTAAAAAAAAAAATAATTTTTTTGACATAAATTTGTTTTTTATAAAACAATATCCGGAACAACTTTATAGTTAATGAAATATAAATCAGTATAGATATTTTTATTTAGCATTTATATGCTATTTACATTAAAAAACCGGAACAATATATTAAAGATCATGTGTGGATATGGAAATAACATCTACATGTACTATAACTTAGAAGAGCAAACAAATATTCATTGGCAAGTGTGGGAAAGAAAGAGTTAATTTTTTACTTGGCAGGGGAGGAGGCCTCTCCATGTCTCCCAAAGTCTTGTTAGACACTTTTATTTTCCCGCCTAAATGTCTCTAGGGTCGCTTTGATCTCGCTCCTAGAAGAACTGTGTTTCACTTGGCTGACGTTGTATTGATTACTTGATAGCATTAGGACGATGGCTGTCAAAGCTATGGTGATAAGAAATTCAAAGTCGATTACTTCATTGTTCCGATCCCAAACTGGATCGTTTTATTTCACTGGCTTGGATCACAGGTGCGATACGAAGATGAGATTGAGATGAAAGGAAATCATGTCATATTTCATAACAGTAAGATCGGTGTGAGGGTAGGTTGGGGTGGGGGGTCTGTCTGTCCTTCTTATAAAATTTTCTTTATTTTCATGGTCTTGTTGTTTTTCATGATTTCAAGCTTTCTCACCCTTATGAAATATTTTAAAATAATTTATTTTAGGACTTCGTCTTAAGCTACATGGGAGTTTTTTTTACGAATGGAGTCTTTGATGCATCCGATACTTTAAATGCAGATCCGTGGGCTATGTATTTTAAAAAGCCAATAATAAATGTGTGTACGTTTCAGCACTACGCTCTTTCAATTTGAGCACAAAGTCATATTGATACAGTTTCCAATGCACAACAAAATATGTCGAGAGATGTACCAAGGCATACACTGCGTACATACATTTTCCATACAACGAAGTCCAAATGGGAATGTGGTTAAAATGAAAAAAAGGAAGGTCTCTGCTAATTTGTCTGTAAATCGCTTTTACCATCCATCTCTGGCCAAGCATCGCCAAATTCGCCATCCATCTTTGTTGTCCGGGGCAAACGACCTCCATGGAGAGGAAAAAATTATACTGACGTGCATTTGCAATTCTTGCGAATAAAAAAGCTGGCCGTTATATTTAGTTCATTCAACCAAATTACAGTTACAGTTAGTGCACTGAAACAACGGTCAGTAACATTGAGTTTATTGAACAAACTTGGTGAAACATTTAGTTTATTTAACAAACTGGTAGTCACATTTACTTTATTTAACAAACTGGTAGTCACATTTACTTTATTTAACAAACTGGTAGTCACATTTACTTTATTTAACAAACTGGTAGTCACATTTACTTTATTTAACAAACTGGTAGTCACATTTACTTTATTTAACAAACTGGTAGTCACATTTACTTTATTTAACAAACTGGTAGTCACATTTACTTTATTTAACAAACTGGTAGTCACATTTACTTTATTTAACAAACTGGTAGTCACATTTACTTTATTTAACAAACTGGTAGTCACATTTACTTATTTAACAAACTGGTAGTCACATTTACTTTATTTAACAAACTGGTAGTCACAGTTAGTTCACTGAAGAAACCGGCAGCAATATTTAGTTCACTGAACAAACTATCAGTAACATTTTGTTCATGAACGGATGTTAACTAGTTCTCAATGTGTAATAGAGACGCGGAAGGGAAGGCATCCCTCTAATAATGGTAACTTAGCAGGATCAATTAGTCAACAAAGTGAATAGGACAGGGATTGGATGAGTCGGAAGACACATTGCACTAAACACACGTACACATAAACACGTACACATATAATAATTTGCACATGATCTTAAACAAGATACACCAACAGTTGAGCGTTTCTGATAATTTGAAAATTATTCAAATTCATTTCAATTTCTTAATAATTTCACTCATTTTTTTAAAATTATCCGCGAAGTAAACTTTAGATTTAAGAATCAGGAAGAAAAAAGGCGATGTTTTAAGTGCTGTCTGTCCGTTTGTCCTGTGACATTTAGAGAAAAGACGATATTGAGAATTTCGACATCGCCTTCATCGCACTGGAGAGATAATAGCTATTTTCGTTTAAAGAAAGGAAGACTATTGTATCTACAATTATTGAATATATAATAGTGATGCTTGCCCTGGATGTGGCAAAATATGTAGGTCACAGCTGGAGCTGCGTAGCCACGGAAAATACTGCATTCTTTATTAATCTTTGGACTCGAAAACAAGCCTTTAAATATATATATATATATATATATAACTTTTAAAAGTTACCTCCACATGTTGTTTTTTTCTGTTAAAGTAACATCCTACCTTGGTACAGATCCGACACATCTCTATATTGTCATCAATGTTCTATGTAGATGTATGGGATTTATAATAGTCAACACTTGAAAAGAATTCTACAAAACATCCTCAAATATCTCCAGGAAAGTCTGTTTATGATTGGTCTGGCCCCTATGAGGTCGCGTGATTTAGGTGTGGGTGTGTGTGATGAGTGAGTACCTTTTACCTGCACAGGATGCCTACTGGTTCGTGTGTCAGTTCACTTTGTGATCTTGAAGTGCTTGGTTTTTTAAATTTGTGTGCTTCCAGTGGAATCTGGCCAGACTTTTAGGGTTAATGATTAGTTAGGGTTAGGGTTAGGGTTAGGGTTAATGATTAGTTAGAGACTGTCTAGAAACAGGGATGGAAGACGCAACAAAGTACAAAACTTAGTGAAGACTGAGTTAAAGGTGACGGTGTCGTATGTCATTAGATGTCACCAATAACATGACATATGGCATTGTTCTTTTGCCGAATGTGTCATCGAACACTCAAGGGTGTGTACGTGTTAAATTTTGAGCGAGTGTGAAAATGAGAGAAGGATAGAGAAGGAGAGAGAGGGAGAGAGAGAGAAGGAAGGGAAGATGAGAGAGGGAAAGAGGAGAGGGAGGCAGAGAAAAGGAGAGAGAGGGAGAGAGAAGGAGAGAGAGGGAGAGAAAAGGAGAGAGAGGGAGAGAGAAGGAGAGAGAGGGAGAGAGAGGGAGAGCGAGGGAGAGAGAGGGAGAGAGAAGGAGAGAGAGGGAGAGAGAAGGAGAGAGAAGGAGAGAGAGGGAGAGAGAGGGAGAGAGAAGGAGAGAGAGGGAGAGAGAAGGACAGAGAGGGGGAGAGAGGGGGAGAGATAGAGAGAGAGTGGCAGAAAGAAAGAGATAAAGGAAGAGAAGTAGAAAGAAAGAGAGAGAAAGAAGAAGAGGAAGGAAGAGAGATAGAGAAAGAGACCGTGAAGGAGAAAGAGACCGTGAAGGAAAAAGTGACCGTGAAGGAGAAAGAGATATTGTGTGAATCAAAATCAAAGCATTCCCTGGCCAACTATTGGTTTGCTCTCTCCGGGTGTCTCGGTTTTCAGTCCAGTCCGGGGTTTTCACTAGATTTTATAGGCATTAAATTAAGTTCCCTCATTAATCTAGCATCAAAGATGGACTCTATGGGCTTATGAAGGACAAATAAAGTCTACTTTCCTTGATATGCTATTAAATGATCTCCAAAAAAACGTATACCTTGTTACCTTAGAGATGGTGTCGTGTAAGATCGAATCCAAAAGTTCTCAAACTAACAGAGTCTAAGCTCTCGTGGACAGAATCACAATAGGAAAAAAAAAAGTTTCGGACAATAACTAAGTTTGCTATGGAAATGGACTTCCTGGCAAGGGCGATAACTGTGCAGATCGAAGTTTCCCCAACTGACAGCAGACGTAGTGGAGTGAAGAAATGCCGGGATAGGTCTGACCTGCAGGGAAAGGTCAGGCGTATTTAAAATCGAGTTACTTCCAGCGTGCCACTAGGTGCGCTGACGTGTACAAGTCATTCAACACCACTTCCTGTCACTTTGTGTTTGTCTTTTCACATGACCTTTGAATTATCTGACCTTTAACTCATCTCTTGTAACAAGTTTTGCTTAGTCATTGTACATTTTCTGTCCCCTCAAAAAAAAAGCAAATTTTTTTTTATTACAAAGCTGTCTGTCTGGCACAATTTTCGTACATGTTTTTTCTCACACACCCAATATCAGATGTAACTGAAATATTTTCTTGTAGATGACACACCAAGAATCAATTAAAAAAATTAGTCGTTTAATGAAGTAACAAGGGAAAGAAATTGTACTTGACATATGTGGTGGTTTAAGTTGAATTAATCCCCTTTATACTTTGTAGAGAATTAGGTCGTCGCTTAATTTAAAGTTCGAATAGATTACTATAAAACCTTATACTTTCATAAGCACTTCACTGACACAGTGGTTAGTACATCGGCTTTTTTTTTTTGGATAAATACATTTAAAAAGCTATCACGGTAACCTTCACTTAGCACCCCCTTCTGTCTCTCCCTACCCCCTACTCTTAACTGGTCCAGACCAGTGATAGCATTAAAGTAACTCTATATAGCGATAGAAAGCTATGGACAGTGAAAGTGCATGGGTCTCAGCTCAGGAAGAAAAACGTACACTACGAAAAATGTCCAGCTCCTCTACCACCGAAGCAAAAGCCACCTTACCCTGTGATATTTGTGGACGGTAGTGTCTCTCCAAAATAGGGCTCCACAGCCACATGAGAAAGTGTGTGAGATGAACCATAGTCATTCTACGACTGAAGGAGGCCAACATACAGAGATATTATCTATTTCTTCGAAGGAGCTTCTTATTGAGTCATACTTGAATATGTACTATGAATCAAATCGTGCTCTGCTAGTCTGTCGTGTCTACTAACATAATTATTTTATAGTTTTAAATATACATGTTATTGTCTACGATAACAAGTGATATATCACTAATGCTCCAACTTGCCGTGGTCGAAAAAATATGAAAATTTAACCAGTTACCATGTGCCTAGGACAAATAAGCACCTTTCACGATCGAAACCGCAGCGGTTCAATTTACCGAAAACGATTCTTTTATTTGCAATTTCGACTCAAAAATTTTACGTACAGCGCCAATTTTAAAAGTTAAAAAGAGTATACTTTCGTTTAGTTTTTGTTGTGAGTCCTTCCACTCGGTTAGCTCAATTAGTAGAGTGTCAGACTCTACATAAGAAGGTCAGTGGTTCAAATCACTAATTACACGATACTTTTTTTTTTAAAATTACTTTATATATACTTTTTTAAATAGCGGTTTTGCACTATTTCAAATTACTTGAACACTTGATTAAACGTAACATATACTAGAATACACAGGCCAAGCGGGAAAGGGGGGTGGGAGTATTGTTGAAATGCGCCCAGTCTTATTGAAAGTGCAAAAACATAAGAGTTGGGGTAAAGCCGAAATATTTTGTGAGAATGAGGCAGGATGTAACTAGAGAAGAAACATACTATAGCCTTGGAACAAATCAACGGGCTTAACCGAGGGGTAGTCCTAGTATGTATGTATATATATATATATATATATAATAAATAAATAAATATATATATATATGTATCTAAGTATGTGTGTGTCTGTGAATGTGTTAGAAGGATCAAGTAGAGGGCAGTATGACTGAACGGACAAACCTCCAAGTTGATATAGTTTAACATGCATCCTACAATCTCGAACTGTCTGGTTTTACATTTTTTTAAAACTCTGAGCTCGACATTTTATAAGCACTGTTTAATCCCAGGTCACGTGGTCTATATTGTTGTGTCACTAATACACTTGCCCTAGGGCGGAAGGAAGAGATAAATCAATTGCACTCAATGCTCAGTGAATTATGAATTAGTTTCTACTCCAACGACAATTTGAGTACAAAATGTGCAGCCATTTGTTCGTCGCTCTTTTCTTCAGATATATTTAAAAAAATGAAATTTTAACACAAATGTTTTCACTGGTTCTCGTTATGGACTGTGTTTGTGTGTGTGTATGTGTTTGTGTGTATGTGTTTGTGTGTGTATGTGTTTGTGTGTGTATGTATCTGTGTGTATGTGTTTGTGTGTGTATGTGTTTGTGTGTATGTGTTTGTGTGTGTATGTGTTTGTGTGTGTATGTGTTTGTGTGTGTATGTGTTTGTGTGTGTATGTGTTTGTGTGTATGTGTTTGTGTGTATGTGTTTGTGTGTATGTGTTTGTGTGTATGTGTTTGTGTGTATGTGTTTGTGTGTGTATGTGTTTGTGTGTATGTGTTTGTGTGTGTATGTGTTTGTGTGTATGTGTTTGTGTGTGTATGTGTTTGTGTGTATGTGTTTGTGTGTGTATGTGTTTGTGTGTATGTGTTTGTGTGTATGTGTTTGTGTGTGTATGTGTTTGTGTGTATGTGTTTGTGTGTATGTGTTTGTGTGTGTATGTGTTTGTGTGTATGTGTTTGTGTGTATGTGTTTGTGTGTATGTGTTTGTGTGTATGTGTTTGTGTGTATGTGTTTGTGTGTGTATGTGTTTGTGTGTATGTGTTTGTGTGTATGTGTTTCCTAGGGGATGAAAAAAAGGGATCATTGATTGTGAGTCTTATAGAATGATGCAAGATAAGCGGCTCTGTCATAATCTATGTTAAGAATTGGAGACGATTCCAGGATGCCAGAGTGCAAAGTTGTGTTTTTGTAAATATCTCTTGTTCGAAATATCATTTTGTATTATTATTGTTATTATTACTAAAGTCTACTACTTCTATTTCATTTCATGTCAAGCTACATTTAGTCTCTATTGTTCTAAAAGTTATCTTTAGTTTTGTTCACAAAAGAAGTTCATTCTAGTTATTTCCAGTTCTATTATTTCAAATATATATAAAATATATACGCCTAAATCGGTTTAGATGAGAACCAGTTACGCAGGGTCAGAAGTCAACGACCGACCACAACATTTCTCAAACTTTTTCGAATTAGGACTCTTCTGAAATTTGAGCTGTTTTAAATAACTGTATAGATAGATAACTAAGAAGGTATGACAGACAACGTGTTACAAACTATGACGGTCATTCTTTTTTTGGAGAGTAGAAGGATGGCATAACAGAGGCGCCCTCCCCCAGGAGGTGCTATAATTATCAACTTAGGCGCCATTTTGCCCTCGTTGGCGTAGAGGCAACTAGTGGTAGCAGATGACTTTGAAAGAGATGGAGAGCTCTCACGAAGTCCGCGGGACACAAATGTGAGACCCAAAATAAAAAGACCTTTTTAGAAGACATGCGCAGAAGACTTAGAGAAAACCTAAACAGAATCCTGGACGACAAATGTGGACAAAGTGTTGGTCGGGCCAAACTTCGCGTAGTCATGTGAAGCACCGCACTAATCATGTGAAGCACCGCACTAATCATGTGAAGCACCGCACTAATCCTTAATCTTCGTAAATGAAGACATTGCCATTATTATTATTTTAGAACTAAAATATAAAATTTAAAATGGTTCAGACAGTACAATGTCATGACGACCCAGTTGATGAACAAGTCAAAGCAACCCAGCAAGTCACGGAAAGCACTCTAAGGATCATTCTTATAAAAGAATCTTAGCAGACATTAATTATTTTTTTTTTAAAGCAATAGAATTATGAAAACTTTTTTTAAACCAAAGCCTATCGAAGGGAAAATAATCGCTAATTACTACCATTTAACTGAAAATTATAAGGTTTAGCTCCCTTTGTGCTATACACATCTCTTCTTTATTGTATCGACGGAGATAGGGTTGTAGTTGTTGATAGTTTGTAGTTCATAGTTTCTGACGGAGATAGGGTTGTAGTTGTTGATAGTTTGTAGTTCATAGTTTCTGACGGAGATAGGGTTTAGTAGTTGTTGATAGTTTGTAGTTCATAGTTTCTGACGGAGATAGGGTTTAGTAGTTGTTGATAGTTTATAGTTCATAGTTTCTGACGGAGATAGGGTTGTAGTTGTTGATAGTTTGTAGTTCATAGTTTCTGACGGAGATAGGGTTTAGTAGTTGTTGATAGTTTGTAGTTCATAGTTTCTGACGGAGATAGGGTTGTAGTTGTTGATAGTTTGTAGTTCATAGTTTCTGATATTCTTGCTGAAAATATGACGAATGATGCAGACAAAGCCGTTAACCATATGGAGAAATGATGCTACATATATGTTAATAACTTGTTTAAATTTAATTTGTAATGAGTAATAAGTATATGTAATTGTTACTAGTGGTCAAGGTCAGGTCGTCGGTTGAAAGCACATAGAGGCGAGATGCTAAAATGACTCTAGGTGACCAAGCCTGGATCGCAGCCAAAGAATTTTACCGACTAACGTTTACATTTGAAATTTTTCGAAAACTAAATTTAATTCGAATCAAATGTCAATACCAGTCGTATTCATTTTAATGGAATATTTGCACGGGGCTAGATTTTAAAATATCCGGAAATCACTCTTCTTTTGTTACCAGCACCCCAGAAGCACCTGCCGTTGACAACAGTTGTTTGGGAGAATAAGCTCCAAACAGCACTCAAGAAGCATCCGTTGACAACAGGTGCTTAGGAGACTATGCACAAAGCAGCCGTTGTTATGGAAACCTAGACAAGAACCACTGTTCCGATAATGAGAATGGTGTACTGACAAACTCCACTATGATGTTGTCATTGTTGATGCCCTTGGCTTTGCACCTGTACCTGTAGGTCAAAGTTGATTAAAGGTTAATGAATGATTATGCAGACAAGACAATATTATATATGAGATGTACTACAACCTCTAGAAGTAGATTGGATGTAACAAACACAAAAAGTAAGAAACAAAATATTTGTTTTTTAAAGACAATACCTCCTTGAAGAATCTGATGCTTTTTTATTGTATGAGGGGTTAATTTACACTTAAGAACTAATGAATGATAGATTTTTTACAAAAATGATCATTTTTACTCATCCCCTATTCCTCACCCCTCACCACCCCCTCCAAAAAAAAATCCTGGTTAAGCGAATGTATACATTTACTCAAGAGTATTCAAAAGTCTAATGATAGGCCTATAGAACCATTAACTCTTTCATTAATAGGGCCCCAATACGGAAATACGATGTGACCTGTCTGCTCAAGATTTTCAAGACCAAATTTGGTTTTAGAAGATAATGTTTCAAAAAAATAATAACAGTTAAAGTAGAGTTTTTCCAGACTGGCCTTTTAGGTAGTAACTCTGTTGCTAAAGATGAACATCGTCTGTCTAGGTTCTAGGTTCCAGGTTCTAGGTTCTAGGTTCTAGGTTCCAGGTTTTTAGCCGATGACTTTGCAGGCTGAAGACATCCAAAGACTAAGTGCAGCTTTTCCAAAACTTGATTGCGACCTGCATATTTTGTCACATGTGATGCAGACAAAGTAGTTGGTCCGCTGGTGATCTATGTTGACACTTATAAGTACCAGCACATCATTTTAGAGTTAGGGGGGGAGGGGTGCAGCAGCTGGGGGTGAGGGGTAAGGGGCGATATCTACTACAGTACCTCTGAATCAGACACTGAATATAGCATGCAGACAGATATGATGTCATGACGATATGTTGACATATATCATAGTGTTAAGTAAGATGTAAACATCTGAAAACGATGAGACTTAAATATTATCTCTCTCTCTCTCTCTTGGCTTGAGCGATGAGGTGTGTCAAACGGTATGATGATATTATGGTACGATTAAATGGTTGCTTTTAAGGTGTGATGCTATCATGTTATGTTTCTAGAAAGACCAAGAGGAACTTACTGTCCGAACTGTCTGTAGAAAGGTTCTGTGATATCAACACAAATTTTGTGCAGGTCGCCGTTCAATGCAATGTTTTTAGCCATGGTCCACCTGATGGGTTTCTTCTTTTTGGGGACCCTTTCAAATCCAGCCATGTATGAAGGCAATCTAACCAGAAAGAGTTGTTGGAGAATTGCTGACAAAAAAATAAATTATTTTTTGTGTTCTTCCTAATTGTATGTTCAAATTATGAAGTAAACAGAGTTGAACATTTACAGAGATATGAACAAAAGAAACAGATTCAGATCAACTAAATAGATTCAGATGAACTAAGTGCAAGACTGAATGTATGATGAAATAGAAATATATACAACCTTGATGAATCATATACTGATTATTTGGTTTGAAGGAGTACATGCATATTTGTAGTTTACAATAGCCAGATATAAATAATTGAACTCGATGAGACTTAGACAATATATTTAACATATACGATTTTAATCATCATTGATATTATTTTTAGTATAATTAGTTCCATTAGACAGAGACTGAATAAACTGTGCTTTCCTTTTCACTGTAAAGGTCTTGCTTTTTAAAAAATTTTTACGATAACAATTTGTGTTTTATTAGCGGTCCCATGAGAGGTGAATAACCGCTATTCGTTTTATGTGGTCTATCTGTCCGTCTTTTCGTCCCGTTTAGATCTCAGAAACTAGAAAAGAAACTGAAAATCGGACATCATGAAATTTTAGATCATTTCAAGTTCTGATGCAACGCCAATTTTCTCTTTCCGAAAGTGAACCATTTAATTTTTAAAAATTATCTATGCAAGCAGATTCAAACCAAAATAAAAAAGAAAACACTTTTGAAAAAAAACTTTAGGGGAGGTAAGTTTTAACAATTGCAATAGTCCTTACATTAACAGCTCAAGCTTTCCTTTATGCCTTCGCGCATTAGTACAAAAAATTGCTTCTAAGGTCACAATTTAAAATTTATCAATGGACCATTATGAAATATATTTTCTATTTTTCATCCAACTCATGGCATAAATGATTGAGCAGACACTGATTCGAATGTTTTTTTTAAAAATAGAATTTCGATACGAAATTCGCTTTAGCTTTCAGTTGTAAAAATGAAGTACTCTTATAGCGCGCAGTTTTGACGTATCCTCATTATACACTTGACAACAATCTAAATTAGACTAAATAGAGGCCAGATCTAGATCAAGATCAAGATTTAAATGTATTTATAAATTGAACTAAATTTACATCTATAATTTATTATAGCAATAGCTTAACTTCTGACAGTTTAGGGGTGCAGATTTGTTGTTGAAGTATACGGTAGTATCACATTCAGAAGCGGACAACCTCTCTCCCAAACATGTCACTCTGACCTGACTTACCCGTTACTGATCGTGGGCCATGTGTAGATGCTCATTTCTATTGGCTGCTTGAATTTCAATTTCGTTACACAGGTAAATTGTACAATGCGTAGACCATGGACCTAACGTGAAATAAAAACAATATCAGAACATAATAAGTACTATGTTCGAATCAATACACATCTATATATATACACAGAAGAACGTCTATTATCCGGATTAATCGATTGTCCGGATAACCAAAATCGGAATATTATAAACGGTCCATTTCACCAACAAAATAAAGAAAATGTATCTGGGGGTTTACCTATCCCTTAGTCTATTAGATCTTTGGGGCACCATGCAAGATTGGTCGACCGTCTTTCTCCATTCCTCTCGGTCTGTTGCCTTAGAGCCTCTTTCAGTGGCAGGCCCGTCCATTCTTGTATGTTGTCTACCCATCGCTTTCTATGCCTCTTCTTCTTTTTCCTGGTACTGTTCCCTGAAGGAAGGTCTTTGCGAGCCTAGAGGATCTTGTAATATGGCCATAGATTTTAAGCGTGATTTCTTTAATGATAGTTAGCAGGTCTCTTTGTCTATGGTGCGGTCTTTGAATAAGGTTCAAGTAGAATATAAAAGGAAACAAAGCGTTATACCTTGTAGCTTGACATTATTGAGACAAATAATTGCTGATCTTTGGCTGCTAGTCAGTAAGTCGAACTGTAAAATAAAAAAAAATAGGCAGCCCGATATTTTAGGATCCGGATAACTGACATCCGGATTATCGACGTTCTACTGTATAACGAACTAGAAAGAAGACTAAAAGAATCAAAGCAAAACTGCGACGTGCTTACTTCCCTTGTAGTGACATTAAACTCGATCATGGGGGCGGCCCTGTTGAAGATGTAGCTGATGTTGAAATAGTTTAAATGTTCAGTGGATGCTCTCGTACCCCATAGGGAACACAGAGTGACCATGAGAGTAGCCATCCAAAGCCTGTCCTTGGGTTTAGTCGACCTCGCTTTTTTAGTCCACGGTGTTGAGGGTTCCATAGTCTATGCTGGACTTAACAATCTGTGTGTCTGGACTGTAGTGGAGAACAAGTTTAGAAATGATATAAATACAAAGTGTTTTAAAAGTAAAGTTCCCTTTAAGACTATGCACTCTATAGGGCAGATTATGTAAAGAACATCTGTTTCTGTGACCCGAGGTTAACAAGGGTATCACGTGGCCACCAGAACGACAAACAGTCTTTACTTTGTCCCCAACTAATGTCAGGTACCCATTAGAGCTGGGTGGACTCAGAGGCGCCCTTAAGATCGCGAAATTAGAAATCCCAGTCTTAACAAGGATTATAATCCGGGACCTCAGTTCAGAAGCCAAGAGCTTTACCCATCAGCCACCTCGACTGCACAAAGTGTGTTAGTTTAAACGAATTCATTCATGCCAGGATAAGCAGATTTCTTTCTGCTGATGTTGTAGAGTATCGCTGTTTATTCCTTGTGGTCAGTGATGTCAAGATACATGGCTGGTCGGTGTAGGATATAGATTTATGTGTTTGGGTGGTTTCTTATCTAGAATCAAGGTAGTTATGTTTACATAGGAACTGATGACGACACTTAAGGTAGTGATAAAGGGGTTGCTAGTAAACATAGGAGGACATACTTGTACAGAATAGACTAGATCTGGACTCTACGAAATTTGATAAAGGACGTGTGGAAGAATTATTTATATGGATGTCTGGCAGCTGTATGGACTCGCAAAGTGAAGTTTCAATGACTTTATATCATAACAGTGGTTTACCATGTTGTGATGGAGCCATTTGTTTACCATGAAGTCATGTAGCCAGTGGTTTACCATGAAGACATGTAGCCAGTGGTTTAGCAGCGTTGTGTCATGTGGCCAGTGGTTTTCCGTGGTGTCATGTAGCCAGTGGTTCACATGAAGTCATGTAGCCAGTGGTTTTCGGTGGTGTCATGCAGACAGTGGTTCGCCATGAAGTCATGTAGCCAGTGCTTCACCATGAAGTCATGTAGCCAGTGCTTCACTAATATAATAAATGTGACTAGTGATTTTCAGAGTTTCTTGTATCAAAAATACTATCCATCTGTCATACGACCATTAGTTACCAAATAGTCATTTACCAGTGGTTTAACCATGATTTACAAAACCTCAAATAGTAAAGCAGGATGTCATGTACCCAAAAGTCTAACCAGGACTTCCACGAGACCATGTGATCGTAAGGGTAGCCATGTAGCTATTGCTTACAGTATTACATGTTACGATTAATAACCCGTGGAGTAATTGATATGGCCAATGTTAACATATACTGCACTAGATCTACAATGTTGGCATCAGAACCGTCTCTATGAACAAATCTCTCATTTTCTGGCCTTAGTCAATTTATGGTAAAAATGAAAAACAACTTGCTGCCAACTGTGCAGGGGTGGATGTCCGTAACAAGTTGTCAGAGTAAAAATATTAGAAGCACTCTCTCAGGCGTAATGACACAGAGACAGGAAAACGCTGATGTCAGGTCGAAATGACGCCCTGGTTAAAGTTTTGGGTGCCAGTGACATTATAAAACAAAATTGAGAGTGAAATTATTTTGAAAGCCTCTTGTTTTTACATTCTTACCTCCCCCTCCTTCTTTTTTAAAAAGGAAAATAACTTTTCTAAACATCAATTCTTTATAAGAATCTTATCAAGAATTGATGTGTAAATGATCAAAATCTCTTTCTTCTTCGATCCCTGAAACAACAAAGAGGGTAGCTATAAGGAACAAACTTGCGTCTCTTGCTATCGTCTTATTATTGTCACTGTGCTATCACATAGGCCTACTTCATGTTTAGACTCACTTAAAGAAATTTGTGAATAAAAACATTTCGTAAAAAGTCCGAATGAACCTTATAAATAAAAAGGAGACTCCAACGAAATCAAAAAGTAGATCATTCTGTGAATATAATAAATTCTACGAAACTATTAAACTCGACACATTGACATATTTTATGGAGATTTTCGAATTTACATGCTGTAGTGCCTATGGCAATAGGATCGATTACCTAGCAATTTTCAAAACGAGATATTAATTGGAAATCTGAGTATCGATATAACTGAAAGCGAATGTTTTTACAAAGCTTATATCAACTCACTCTGTCTGTCTGTCTGTCTGGCCACAAGTCTTTGCACGTTATTTCACCGACACCCATACTCGGATCTAGCTGAAATCTTGCACACTTATTTATTTTACCTGACAACACAAGAATCAATAAAAAAATTTTTAAACAAATTAGTTAATTAGCTAATGGTAATAAGTTATTGTGGTAAGTATCTCAAACAAGGGAAAGAAATAGTACTTGACTGAAGTGGTGCTATGAGATAAATTAGTCCCCTTTATATTAAGCTGTCTTTGAGGCTTAGTGAACGCAAACATGAAATAGAAGCAAGAGATAACTCTACAATCTTCCATGTTCATAGACACTTCGCTAGCAGAGTGGTTACCGCGTTGGCTCGAGAAGCCTGAGAAGGCTTTAGCCCACAAGTTTAAATTCAGGTCGTTCCCTTTGAAAAAAAATACATTTAAAAAGCGATCACCCTGATGTCTCGTTCTTTCTCCCCCTTGTCAACTGGTCCAGTCAAGTGATAGGATCATAGCGAATTGAGAACGCTAAAAGCATGAGATTGCGCTAAACAAAAAACGGTTGGTCAAAAAAATATTTGTAATCACACAGATTTATTATTGTTAGTCTAGATCTATTACATATTTAATTGCATGACTGATCCAAACTAATTAATACACTTTATATAAGCTTTGTTATTATTTTATGTTTTTTTTTTAATTTTAATTTTTACTAAGCTTATATCAACTCACTCTGCCTATCTGTCTGGTCAAAAGATTGTACACGTTATTTCTCCGCACCGAAATTCGGATGAAGCTGAAATTTTGCACCATTAATTATTTTACCTGACAACAACAATAACAAAAAAATCAATTAAAAATATTAACCAGATGAATAATTAACTATTATTATTTCTCGAACAAGGAAAAGAATTACTACTTGACTGAAGTGTTGGTTAAAACAGAATTAGTCCCCATTATAAGTCTCTGCTCTGAATTGAAACTAACAATATATAACTATACAATCATCTATAAATATAAGTACTTCAATAGTGGCTAGCGCGTCAGCTCAAGAGGCGTTAGCCACGAGCTCGAATTCATGTCCTTCCCGGTTTTTTTTTTATGCTTTTAAAAACTGATGACGTTAAAATCCATTTCTTGTATCCCCCCCCTCCCCATTGTCCCATCTGGTCATGACAAGTGAGAGGATAATAGCGTAGTGAGAACGCTAAAAGCATGAAATAGCGCTACACAAAAGCAATGTGTAAAACTAATATTAAAAGCACAGATTTACTGTTGTTGGTCTAGATCTGTTACAAATTTAATGACATGACTGATCCAGACTAATTGATACAATAACACTTCATATAAGCTTTGGTTTGTTTTTTAGGTATTCTTATATGTTGTTTTTTTTTTGCTATTTTTTATATACCGTATCATACTTAGACTATAGTGATATGATTATACCAAGCTTATGTTACAGTAAACCTGATGGTGTGCAATAAACATGTGACCACACTATGAAGCAATACTTCTCAACGTGAATATTTGAAAAGGGAAAGAAGTGAAATTTGAAAATATCAAATGTACAATTCTCTAAGACATTTTTTTTTAAATCATGTTATTTTTGTTTTGTTAGGAGCTAAGGGAATTAAGAAGGCTTTAGAATATGAGTTATCGTTCTTTCATATACATCTTCATTAATTACAGATTGACCAAAAATGGCGATCACAAAAAAACAATTTTGTTCTATTTACAGAGATTTTTTATTTTTTTTTACAAAATAAACTAATGAAGATTTAAAAACGATCCAAATGTAAAAAAAAAATACTTTAAAAAAACAGTTTATACAATGGAAAGACCGCACATGTACAACATATTGTCATACTGTAATATTTATTTACCTTTTTCTGCTCGGGAGGAGTTCCTACTTTTGTGATTAATATTAGTTGATATTATCATTATATGGACATCTAGATCTAATACTAGACCTACACTTCAGACTTGGAACGCTTAAGACCTAGCCAAGATCTAGATCTCCCTCTACATCTAGAATGTGGATGTAATATGTATTAGATTTACGTAAAAAAAATATTTTTTAATGCTTAGACCATGGAACTAAACTAATGGAACGACGACTTCAAAACACGTTTTTGCGCATCCTGTACTGTATTTTTTTTTAATTACAGAGGCCAAGAAGGATTTTACGCTTCGAACGCGCGCGATTTACCCGTGTTGATTAGAACATGTTTTTAGCTCGTTATAAACAGTCTTAAAAACTTCATCCATTTCAGACAATCTGTTATGTTAGATATAATTTCTTAGAGTAAGAGATCTTCACAAAATTATTTTATTTTTGATCATCCTACTCATAATTATATGTTCTCAGGGATTCCAACGTTGGTTTTTTTCTACTAGATCTGGTGTAGTTGTATGTGCTAATTGCAGATAAGCCCACCGTTCCGCATTAAGCGGAACCGCCCCGCTAAATCATAAGCAAAAATCACTTGTTACGCCGTTCCTCATTGACACTTTTATTTTGTTCCGCACAAAAAGTCCGAATTCCGACAAAATAAATCGTCATCATTGTTTTATTAATATAAAAAGAAAATGTTGCATACAAAATTCATTTGTTGTTTACATTTCGTCCTAATGTGGCCTACATTTGGTTAAGCTAAGCGAAAAACGATTTCATTGATTATTCTTAATTACAGTCTAGAATTAAAATGTCCGTTTCTAATATCGTAAAGATATAGATAGTTGAACTAGACTTTTATAAACATTGCTAAAAATATAATAACATCTAAATGTACCGTCTGCGAATAAGTCTATTTCAATAGACCTAATAGGCTTGCAATTTTATTTTTCATAATCTAGATTTTTAAAAATCTCTTAATACTGTATATAGATTTTAGATCTATAAAAAGGGGTCCATTCTATCGATCGCACGTTTATTAACTTCGTCTACATTAGCCCTATATTTAGGACTACGTTTTGAATTAATTACTGTTGACTGTTCTTAAGCAAATATGAATTAAACTAATGAGAGATATTAATGACATTCTCTACGTGTGTATATAAGTAGGTTTACATTTATAAGTAGCGCATAAAAAATAACCAAGATCTAGTAGAAAATACCTAACATGAACTTTTCTAAAAAAAAAAAAAACAACGGCAATTTCAAAACGAGTAAATCGCGCGCGTTCAAGGCGTCAAATCCTTCTTTGTCTCCATCATTTTATTTTGTATGCATTGCAGGATGCGCGAGAACATGCGCAAAGAACCTGTTTTCTATACGTTCCTTTAGCACAGTTCCATGCTTACACATTCTTTCAATACAATTGAAGGATCTTTAAATAGACTCTGCTATCGTATAATTATGGTACACTAAGGCTGCTAACAATCTTTTCAAGCCAGCGAGATGGGGACAATGGACGTTAACAAACCCATCCTAGAAATCTATCCTCTTCTGTTTCAGGTCTCTGCCATGCAAATGTTCTTAGCCTATAAATCAACTTAAAATATTTCATCAATTTCACACAACATATTATTGTCACATCATTGTTCGGTAGTTAGTGACATTTACTGGTTGTGAACCACGAGATCTGTGGGTTTATGGAGAATATGACATCGCGAGGGGAAATCAAGGGGCCACAGTTGCATTGAAGGAAAAAAGAAAATCTCACTCTTGAGATTGGACCACATAATCAGGGGTAGTCTAGGCCATGTAGTTGAAAAAAGGCATGTCTTAGGTATTTAAGTATTAAAGCATTGAAGTATTATTAGCTGTGTGTTTAATGAAATTCTATTTGGATTAAATTGGATGTTAATGTGTATTATTTCATGTGATATCATTGATGGCTGGAATCGCCAGTGAACTGTTATTTTATCTTATGTCAAATGACATCTGCTAATTCAGACGTTCATCTGAATCTCTATGTTTGATGTGCTAATTATAACTTCAGAACGCATTTAGAAACCATACGCGACAACAAGTAATACAACAGTACTCAAGAGGATGGAAATATTTTAATTACTGTGCAGCTGACACTCTTTCATGCACAATCAAATGTCACATAATAGTAGTGACAATTATGGCAGAAGCTAATCTAGACTAACTAAGATTTTCTCTTCGCTAAATTTCTATTTAAGTTTATCTAAATAAAAACCAAACTTACCCCCGCAGTGTCAAATGCTTATGTTTAAAATGGACACAGCTTTACAATTAGATATCTGGCTGTCAATCAGCGGACAGTTTTGTTGTCAATGAGCTGTAAACGAGCTGTAAAAAAAAACTGGGATAAAAAGGAAAACTACAAAGTGTACTCAATCATATTGAATAGTCAAGCGCCTTTCAAGACCAAAACAAGCCAAAATACAAAAACAAATATCTTTATATTGATTGTTGTTGTAGCAGTTAATTTTGTATCAGTCATGTGATCCAATGTGTAGTAGATCTAGACTAAAACAAGAACAAATAGGTTTGCGATTAAAAATAGTTTTCAATTTTTTTTTGTTTCGTTTTTTTTCTTGTTTATGCTTTCAAATTTCTCAATCCGCTCCTGATTTTATCAATTTTCTGGATCAGTTGGTAAGATAGGGGGGTGGGGGGTGGGGGGGGGAGGGAAGACAAAGAACGAGATATCTGGGGGATCGTTTTTTAAATGTATTGATGTAAAAAAAAAAAAAGAATCGACTTGAATTCGAACTCGTGGTCTACAAACTTCTCAAGCCAACACGGTAACCACTCTGCTAGTGAAGAACGTAAACAAACAGTGTAGATTGTAGAGTTCTCTAATTGTTTCTATAGGTCTCGTCCTCTTTCGTGTTTCTGTTCACTAAGCCTTAGATAAAGACCTATAAAGGGGACTAATCCAACTTATACCACCAGAATCAGTCAAGTATAATTTTTTCCCTTGTTCGACATAATAGTAATATTAATTACCAATACATAATTAACTAATTTATTTTTTAAATTGATTCTTACATTGTCGGGGTCAAGAAATAATGGTGCGAAATTTCAGTTTGATCAGACATTAGGTGTGGGCGAAATAGGCTGTACAAACCTTTTACCATATAGACAGACAGAGTTAGTTTATATAAGCTTTGTAAAAATAAATTATATGTTTTAACTGTATTCCTCTTACAATTTAGACTTTAGACATTAATGTGTGTGGGAATTTTAGTTTTCAAACAAAATGTCCAACGCTAATAACACTGGTTTACAATATAGCCTTTTGCATTAAGATCATGCAGTTATCCATTAGATACTACTAGGTTGTTGTAACGGTGATCGTTCTTTGTTCTCAACTAGTATGATAAATACGAAATGTATATGGTTTGTATATGCATGCGATCACACCATTTGAAACAACTTTACATTATTATTTTTTTTTGTTTAGAACTAGATTATGTTACCTAGTTATCATATTGGCAGACTTAGGATCACATAGTCAAAGGGAAAGAAGGCGTAAGAGATTTCAAATCCACTCCCTGCTTTGTCTGAGTTGAATGTGGCAAAATATATAGGTCACAGCTGGGTCTGTGCAGTCTCGTAAAATGTTTCTATTTGTACTCGAAGACTAAACTGTATTATTAGCATTGAACGTTCTTTGTGAATGGTAACAAGATAAAAGCCTAACATTATGTAACATTGTAAAGTGATGTCCCCTGGATAGTAAGTATTATGACTGCTTTCTAGTGTTATTGTTACAAGCCTCAAACCACATCGTGAGGTAATCGTTTTGGCCCTAATCACCACCTGGTCCGAATAACCGTATTCAATTATATGATAGAATCTGTTACAGTATTTAAGAATTATATCTAAATAAGAGACTGATCCACTTAACCTGATTCGACTTTATTTACTTCTTGTAACCATTAAAAGAAATGAATTTCGAAACTTACAAAATATTTGTTCTTTATATTCATATTTGAAAGAAGTTTGGAAGTTCATTGAAATATGAACATAAATAACATTGCTACATCAACCGAGAGGATAATGACAACTGACCTCGATGACACATTCAAGCCATTACTATTCCTAGGAGGATCCTCATTATCTTTCAGAGAGCAGTACTGCTGCAGACCTGCCACATTGTCCGAACATTTCTTAGTGGTCAATGTTCAGTGGACTACAACACATTTTGTTTTCATTTAACGCAGCTTGACCCTGGCAGTGTTAGAGAATGAAAACGAATTCAATAAGACAATGTCTTTCATTACGACAATGGCTGCAGTGTTTTACATGTCGACACACACACCCAGTCGTGAGCTGCTTATTGTACTACACCAAATATAAACCAAGTGTTTTAACGGGGTTAGGGTTTACTTTGTAAGCTTTCTTTTCGTCATCTACGCCCGTCTTCGTCAAGGGCGCTCCTTTATGGTCTCAAAAATTGGCCTCCTCCATGTCGGCTCTCCTTTTAGGTCTCAATGAACATTATATTGGCGGCCTCCTTCATGTCGGCACTCCTATTCCTGGTGTACTGCGAAAGACCGAACAACAAAGAGTAGATAAAAATATAGATTTTCGATATTGCGTACTCAAGTTCAGGTCAAATGATATTTTTGATAAGGAAATATTACACAGATAGTTCTAAATATTCCAAAATATTTTGTTTCGTAAAAACGTTGTTTATTCTGGTAGTAAAGTTTCATGGTACAATTCTAAGGAGAGGTGGATATTAGACAGAAAGCAAATAATACCACTTGCACGCTTTCACCAAAGATGCTTGCGTTCTATCATGGACATACGGTGGCAAGACCACACTACAAACAGCGTTGTCCTTGGCAGTCCTTCCGAACGCCGTTATGGACAGTATAGAGGGACTTCTTATGGTCCGACAGTTACACTGGGCAGGGCATGTAGCCCTTTTGGAGGACGAAGGATTGCCAAAAGCAGTCTTTTTTTTTTTTGGTGAGCTAAAAGGTGGTCGACGTAACAGAGGTACCCTCACGGAAACGCTTTAAAGACCAGTTTGAAGGTGGAAGAAATATTACATTACATGATTGTGGCAAAATATGTAGGTCACAGCTGGGGCTGCGCAGCCACGGGATATACTGCATTCCTCATTAATCTTCGGACTAGAAGACAAGCCTTATTATTATCAGGCATTACAACTTGGATCAGTTGTCATTCACATAATATATACAGTTTTATAACATTTTCAAGTTCCTGTCTCTAACACAGTGAGATAATGAGCGACATACGTTTCTTGTGTGGAAGGGAGGGGGGAGGGAGATATTGATGGGGAATAAATAACATAGTCCTAATCACAGGCAGTCAAACGGTCAAGTTGACATTGGTCAGGATTACACCCCATGGGTTTTACTGACCAATGTAGAAAGGTGTCTGGCTAGATAGTTGTTCTCTCTTAAAGAACCATGGTCAGTTAAGACATCTCATTTCCGGTCGTGGTCAAACTCACAGTTCGCTATCTTAAAACGTGTAAATTAAAGCACAGGATACAATCATTTGTTTATCTCTTCTCCCCGCCCCTCTTTGTCTCTCTAATGTAGATGTTCCTCCTTCGTTCACTCTAGTTCTGTCTCTCTTTTGTTTCTAAAGTTCTAGTTTTCTGTGTGTCTTCTTGTTTCTAAAGTTCTAGTTTTCTGTGTGTCTCTCTTTTGTTTCTAAAGTTCTAGTTTTCTGTGTGTCTCTCTTTTGTTTCTAAAGTTCTAGTTTTCTGTGTGTCTTCTTGTTTCTCTACAGACTTTTGTCTTTCTAGCACAACTCTTTCTTCCTATCTCTTTAACACTTTGTTTAAATCCACTTCTTTATCTCTGTGTCTCTTCTTGTTTCTCTACAGACTTTTGTCTTTCTAGCACAACTCTTTCTTCCTATCTCTTTAACAACTTTGTTTAAATCCACTTCTTTCTCTCTGTGTCTCTTCTTGTTTCTCTACAGACTTTTGTCTTTCTAGCACAGCTCTTTCTTCCTATCTCTTTAACACTTTGTTTAAATCCACTTCTTTCTCTCTGTGTCTCTTCTTGTTTCTCTACAGACTTTTGTCTTTCTAGCACAACTCTTTCTTCCTATCTCTTTAACACTTTGTTTAAATCCACTACTTTCTCTCTGTGTCTCTTCTTCTCCCCCTCAAAGATATTTTCTACCATTAGCTCTCTCTTTCTTCCTTGCAGCTTTCTAATCTTTCTCTCTCTCTTATCTGTCTTTCTTTTTTTTTTTTTAATTCTCTCTCTCTCTTTCTCTCCGTCTCTCTCTTACACTAAACTATTTTTTTCCAATCTCTCACTTTCTCTCTCTATTTCTCTTTCTCTTTCTTACCTATTTCTCTTTCTTTCTCAAACACTCTCTCTCACTCTTTCACACACACACACTTAACAATTTTATTTCTAACCTCATGTCTGTCTCTCGAACCTATTTTTCCTTCTTTATCAGACTGTCTCTCTCTCTCTCTCTCTGGTTCTCTCTCTCTCTCTCTCGTTCTCTCTCTCTCTCTCGCTTTTCAAGCTTAATTTTTTTCCCTTTCTTTCTCTTTCTCCTCATTCTCTGTCTCCTCTTTCTCTCTCTCCTCTCTTTCTCTCTTCTCTCATTCTCTCTCTCTTCTCTCATTCTCTCTCTGTCTCCTCTCTTTCTCCCTCCTCTCATTCTCTCTCTGTCATCTCTTTCTCTCTCTCCTCTCTTTCTCTCTCCTCTCATTCTCTCTCTCTCTCTCATCTCTTTCTCTCTCTCCTCTCTCTCAAATAGTTTTTCTTCTCTCTCACTAATGAAATCTCAGCCCACTCTAAAACGTGACCGCGTCACCTCTTATAATAAAGTGTGTCGGTGGTCAAAAGAAGAACCAATAATAACCCAAATGACAGCTGGACAGGTTTAAAGTGACAAATGACAGTGTTAAGTGGCACTTGGTTATGTGACATGGAGACTGGCTGACAGCACTCCGCTAGACAGATTTCGACAAGGGTCGAAGTGCACTCACTTTTTTCACAATAGAACATTCGATTTGACAATTACAGAAACAGTTCATTTTGAAAGGCCTCAAAGGGGAAAAACAAAAAAAAATTGGTATCGTATTGGTATCATATTGGTATCGTATTGGTATCATATTGGTATCGTATTGGTATCATATTGGTATCGTATTGGTATCATATTGGTATCGTATTGGTATCATATTGGTATCGTATTGGTATCATATTGGTATCGTATTGGTATCATATTGGTATCGTATTGGTATCATATTGGTATTTGGTATGTTGTCTTTAAGACACGTTTAGATCTGAAAACTAAACACGCCATTCAAGATTTCATTGAACCATCTTCTGTATTGTTCTTGTTATAAATGTAGCGGGCTAGTTTTGGTATTATTCTTAGTTAACACGGTTTAGAAAATTAAATACTTTAAAAGCTTTCCATTTACGAAACCATTTTTGAAACATGATTTACAAGTCCTATAAAGTTGTTTTTTTTTTGCTTTTGATGTGCAAACATATGGAAAATAAGAAGTCCTAAACGGTTCTTTCTTTAAAATGAATTGAATTTATAAATGTGTCTAGATAATTATGGTGGAAGGTCGTTGACTTGAAGCACCAAACTACTGGTAGACAACTAAATCGCTCTAGGCGTATTTTATGTTAACTATTAAAACTTGAAATAGGTTGAATAACTTCTTTGTAAAGAAGACTAAATATAACTTTTATAACAACAAATGTACAATTAACGTAAGATGAAATGAAATAAATAAGCTAGACTTTTGTAATATTATTTAAAAAAATCACTAAAAAAACACGTCTTTTCACTCTAGCAATTTGGAGTCGTCTTTTGTACCTACGACTGCTGAAGACATTGTCGCTTATATTGCGTCATCTATACTGCTTAGCCACCAACAAATCGCCAACTTCTTCTCACCATCACCATAGAAACACACATACACACACACACTCCATAACAGTTATGCAATACAAGGGTAAATGTAGCATACAATCCTCTTCTCAACTCAGTGTAGTCACGTTTAAATGGCATTTTGTACAAAAGTTTGGAAAATAAGAATAAACAAAGGCTGAATAGAAAATCATAAATCATAAAGTATTGGAATCTATCCCAACATCCTAATGTATAATAATCTATCCCAACATCCTAATGCATAATAATCTATCCCAAAATCATAAAGTATAGGAATCTATTCCAACATCCTAATGCATAATAATCTATACCAAAATCATAAAGTATTGGATTCTATCCCAACATCCTAATGTATAATAATCTATCCCAACATCCTAATGTATAATAATCTATCTTAAAATCATAAAGTATTGGAATCTACCCCAACATCCTAATGTATAATAATCTATCCCAAAATCATAAAGTATTGGAATCTATCCCAACATCCTAATGCATAATAATCTATACCAAAATCATAAAGTTTGGAATCTATCCCAACATCCTAATGTATAATAATCTATCCCAAAATCATAAAGTATTGGATTCTATCCCAACATCCTAATGCATAATAATCTATCCCAAAATCATAAAGTATTGGAATCTATCTCAACATCCTAATGTATAATAATCTATTCCAACATCCTAATGTATAATAATCTATCCCAACATCCTAATGTATAATAATCTATCCCAACATCCTAATGTAAAATAATCTATCCCAAAATCATAAAGTATTGGAATCTATCCCAGCATCCTAGAGTACTGCAACCTACGCCAGCCTCTTAAAGTATTATAATATATCCCAGTAGGCTAAAACATTAGTATTTTGCCTAGTATCGTAAAGCATTTGAATTCATCCCAGCATCCAAAAATATTGGTATTAGTCCCAACATCCTTAACGCTTTCTCTCTTAACTGGCGATACCAACATGAATTGACCCCCATTAAATTGAATAAATTTTAGGTTTTATAAACATAATATTGTAATATATGTAAAGAGCATCAATTCTTCTAAAATTATATGCCTAGGACAACATTTTCTGATTACATTTGAAAAAGTTATTGAAGTTTAATCCTAACAGGATAGTGAAACACAAATGAGCAAAAGGAATAATTCCATCGGGAGGTGAAAAATAATTACGGAGAGAAAGAGTTAAGTATTGGAATCTATCCCAGCATTCTCAAGTATTGGAATCTATCCCAGCATCGAGATGTATAATTTATTGGACTATTGTCCTAAAACACACACAAAAAAAAAACATCTGAATGCTGAGACTCGAACCATTTTTTTTAATATAAGTTTCTTTTTTTTTTTTACAATTTCATCTAAATAAATTAAATAAAAAACATTTTTTTGAACACGTAATGTAATATTTCTTCCATCTTTATCCTGCCAGGACTTCACAGTTTTTATGTTCCTAGTTCACAACTGAAACTTCTTGTCTTAAAAGCTACTTCTGTTAGATCCGTTTCAATTCAGAGACATCATACAAAAATGTGTACAGCAAAGAAGCAATTAAATTTACCGGCTTAAAAAATTGAAACTTAGCCGATACTAATATCTAGTGAGCTTAGTGGTTCTCAGTGTGTTTCAGAGACAAGACACCAAATATATAAATATTCACAAACGTACATAAATACATAGATACATACATACATATATACATTTAAATACATAAATACATACATTAAGGCATTGTCTTTGATTCTGAAGAATAAGGATGAGTGCAGTGCTTCACATCACCACGCAAAGTCAGTTGCGACCTTCATATTTTGCCATATCTAATGCCAACAAAGCCGCTGTTCGCTAGTGGCTATTTAAGTTTTCATTGGGTCTGTCTTTGGCAATTGTGTGTCCTGGGAACTTCGTACATACACACATAAATACGTACATACACACATAAATACGTACATACACACACGCATAGACACACTTAGTCTTGCTGACAATGTACTGGAACATTCGGGTATTACATAACGGTTCAAAGGGGAGGGGAAGGCAATACAAATTTGTGTTAAAAGGGGGACGGGGGGGGGGCTGAAGATTCATTACGTAACAAAACAAAAATAAAACATTTTGAAATGAAATAATAAACATTGTTTAGCTGAAAGTTTACAATGTATATTACGTAGTTACGTTGGTTCGGTTCTCACAGCGCCTTCAGCCTACATAGAAGTGTTTGTTAGCAGCGCTTTATACATTTAATTCTCATTATTATTATTAGGTAGAGCGCTCCCATGAGTTTTGTTACGATTTGTTACAAGGTGGGAAAATTTAAAAGAAGGTGATTTTAGCGTGACATAGTTCCCTTATGTTCCCTCCACACGTGGAAGTCAATGAAAATATATTCAAACAATGTTTATATTTTCTTTATACTCTCCAAGTTGAAGCTTCCCTAACAGGAAGTGTCGCCATGTAGACGTCACGCCTTGAGAATCATTGCAAGAGACTCCGAGAAATCTTTAAAAATTAAAAAAGAAAAATGAAAGTCGAGTTGAAGTCTAGAATCAATAGCTCAACAACATACAAACAACGTGAAAGCTCAAATGTAATACACTTGTGGGTTTAAAAAAAAAGTAAAGCAAAAAATTGAAGGGCAATAACTTGAAGGGATGAGAAGAGCAGGGGTAGAAAACTCCGTCGTCGTAAAAGTGAGAACATTTTCATGAAAAAGAAACTGAATAAAAGAGAGAAAAATATGTTGAAGAAAAAAAAAAGAAAGTTTGAAATGACACAGTACAATAGTTTGGAGCTGTATAATTAAAGAGATAATGTTGAACTATAAGTGGGTTCAAGGACGCTGACGATTAAGGTTAAATTTAAGTGGGTTTTAAAGTGGAGCTCCATTATTCAGAATAAATTAGATTTATATCACGCCATCTTTTGAAAACCTGTTCTATACTGTATAAATTGGGCTTAAGAACCAGACAACTGAAGATCACTTATACTAGCGGGGAATATGTAGAGACCAATATCCACTGCCGAGGACAGACGTAGACGCCGAAAATAAAGTCTTAATGGACCACCGGTGGACAATGGTTATGCCTGCGCTTAAGGTAGCAAACTTTTTAGGTCACAGCTGGGGCTGCGAGGCCACTGGGAATTACTGCATTCTTCATTAATCTTCCAATTCCAAGACACTCTTTATTCAAAGTTGTCCATCTCTGGAAGCACTCAAAAGCAGAGAATATGAAGGCCAGAAGAAAAAAAGTCGAATAAATGTGCTGAAAGAAAAACTACGAAACGAAACATGTATTGGCTTGCATCATATCTTACAAGAGTCCGCCTGCTGTAACTCTACGCGACACCTTCGCAGTACGAAAATAAAAAAAAAACACTTAAGATAAAACAAATAAATACGAAAAAAAAAAAATAACATTAATAATAATAATAACAGTAAAGTAAAAATATATCCACAATACAAACAGAACATGAAAAAAACCCACAGATCTGGTGAGAAAACCCCAGCACTGGTGTATTTATTTCTTCTCTTGCATCCTTGGGTTCTTTGCTAAGGGCGTTTAGACCTGACTGCCAGATCAGGTGTCGTACAAGTCAACGTGACATTAGCTCAATGTTGTAAAGAACAAATTGTAAAAAAAGACACAAACACATGTCTTGAATATTTGTGGATATTTATTTATGGCATCTGTAATATTTCATTTCTCTGGCACCTGGTCATTGTGTCCCTTCAGTTATTTGTTCTTCTCTTATCTTTTAACCTTTTTTTTTTCCTTTTAAAGCTGAAAAGGAGTGGGGGGGGGGGGGATCGCTATATAAAGCCAGCGAAATTATGAAATTCTAAGTTTTTATTTATTTGTTTGTTTGTTTTTTTAAATGTATGTACTTAGTCTAGACAATGTACAGTATGTTAATATTGTTATGGAATATTTTAGACAAGCATGAATCAACTGAAAGCGTCATGTACATGAGAACTTAGGATATTTGTGTCACTTATTTCATGATCTCAAGTTTTTAACCAGCCCACAGACATACACACACGCAAACAAACACACACACACGCACCTCCTACTTTTTTTTTATATGGGTATATTCATATTCATTTAATATGGAGCATGTAAGGACGTAGCTTTTGACGTTCCAGGGGGAGAGATATGGTTAGGGTTCTCAAACGTAATCACAAATAATACTAATTAAGGGACTACAATGAATTTCATTTCTATTGAACAAAGCTCAACACCTGGCAGTGGCTGAGAATGAAAGTTAATTCATTTCCATAATAATTAGAATATAATTAATTCATATAATGAATACAATGAAACGAATGACGACCTGGACGTTTATAAGATAGACAAATGTATCAATGTACACCTGGACAAGTAAGCGGTACACCAAAATCTAAAAGTATGTACTGGAATTCTTGGCCCTCTCTAGCCACTCTACCATACCAAAACGTATCTAAAGGGGAAGAACTCCGTCCATAAAACTATATCTACCAATAATGTACAAGCTATTTCCCTTATTCCATTGTAACCAAAATAATTAATTACTAATAATTATTTGACTATTGAGTATTTTTATTTATTGATTCATGTTTTGTTAGGTGCAATAAATAATTATTTAAAGTATCAACTTGATCGGAGAATGCGTGAGGGAGAAATAGCGTTAATAATTATTTCAGGGGACTAAATCCAACAAATTTAGTCATATCTATGAATACTGAACTTCCCCTCGTTACTATTAAACAAAATAATTAATTACCAGTAATTCATTGGCTAATTATTGGTTACTTTTTTTTTAATGATTCATGTCTTGTCCATGTCAATAAATAATTGTGTGAAGTTTCAGCTTTCATCCAAGAATGGGTACAGGAGAAATCACGTGTAGGGCTACACACTTTTGACCAGAGTTAGTGGCGATAAGCTTTATAATAAAAGGGAGCTAAGCCAGTGTTTCTAGAATGAACATTCTAGACTTTCCCACATATGGATATTGACATTGTATTTTCACATTGGTCGGTCCGTGTATAAACGTCTAACTCATAGGTTGCAAATAGGTTTATGCAGTTTGTTGATTTATTTAGACATTGTTCTCACTTATCTGTTTCTTTGTTTCATTTGTTTTTCTGTCATTGTTTTTTTTTGTTTTCTTTTCTTTCTGCTCTTGTTTTTTGTTTATATTTCACCTCCACCCCCACCCCCCAAGAGGAAGGTCGATCGGGGGAGGGGTGATGTCGTTAAACAGACACGTAATTTACGTCTGCCATAAATCAGGCCATGTGTTGACAAGCTACAAGGTACGGGACTAGTTAGGCCAGCCACCGAGTCTGTCATCCTATTGGATACATTGACACTCGTACGTCATCGACCATTCTCCCACCCCTCCCCTCGACCACAAGCTCGAGATCTAGAGATCTAGAGTCTTCTTATTGTGAATCTTGGGAGGGGTAGTTATTACAATGTATTCAATTGTTTGCGAATGTGTGTTTGTGTGTGTGCAAATTTATGTGGTTGTAGGAACTGAGAAACTATTTTTAGAGAATGGGGCATTACCTATTCTCTATGGCATTTTACGTCTCGAGAGATGATCTTTTCTCTTAGCAACTTCTTGTGTGACTAAAGAGGCCAATCTTTGATACACAGCTGCGGTCGCAGGTTGAGCATATGTAATCACTAGGTGCTGTTGCATTTTCACCCTTCTTTCTGCTTCTGTTGTGTATCACATTTGCAATCTGTGACCCTTCCTTTATGCACTCTCTTCATGTGGATCTTTCCAGTGCTACATTTTCTCAGCTGTTAGTGTCGATTTTGAAGAGCTTCATGTCGCGTTTGCATACATCCGTGTACCGTAAAAGTGGGCAACCAGCGGCTCTCCTGCCTTCTATTAGATCGCCAATTAGAATGTCTTGTGGAAGTCGACCTACTGGCATTCTACGAACGTGGCCAAGCCAGCCAGCCAATACTCTAAAAGACACAAAAATAAAGGCACATTCCTCGTCCCATATGCTAGGACAAATTTGTACAAATACTCCTTCTTCCCTAGTGCTATTAGAGCATGGAATGGGTTGCCTGAGCTAGCCAGGAAAACCAGTGACTTGGCAGAATTTAAGTCATTGGTTAATATGCATGACTAAATGCATGACGCGTAGGACGTAATCATCTTCTTTTTTGAAGTAACGTCTGTATTATATAAGATAAGATAAGGTGTCTGCTGCTGATAGCACAGCTGATGTCCTGGCATCCTGCTCTTCGTAGCACTTCCTCATTGGTTATTTTATCTTGCCACCTTATTTTAAAGATCCGCCTTTAACATCGGAGGTGGAAGACATTCAGCTTTTTTTTCCTGCCATGAGTAGGTTGACCATGTTTCACTTCCATTAACTTCCATATAGCAAAGTGCTCATCACATAGGTCCGGTAGACTAGGGTTTAGTATTGTTAGTCAGCAATATGTTGTCCCACACTCTTTTCTGCAACCGTGACATGGTGCCCATTGCTTTGGCTATCCCGTTGTTACTGTTAATGAATTACGTATAGTTTATTTTAAAACACAGCGCGTGTTCCTTAAACAGAAAGCGGAAGTCTAGTGCAAGAGGAAACACTTCTAGAGACTTAAATGGAAATTGCAAGTGACATGAATGAGTTTCGAGAAATATTCACCAAATATACTCATGATAGTCTTACCCATTATTTACAGGCTATATATTCTTTCTTTTGTTATGGGCCTCGCCCATTTAATTTTTTTTTTACTTTTAACAATATAATGATATAAACTCTCGCCCAGACATTGCTTTGGCCAGTTTATTCTAGTATCTGTTACGTTGAACTGGGGCAGCCCGTGAATTCTAGTACCTCTTACCCCCCCCCCCCCTTTTCACCCCAACGTTTGTTTTCCCTTTATCGTCTAGAGCTAGTAGTGAAGAATTCAAACTATAGCTATAGTCCATAAGCTGGAGCGAATAGGAAATACTAACTTCCTATTATGTCGTTTTTTAAAAAAATTTTTGGTCAAAATTGCTAATAAAGAATTTTGGTAAATCTAACCGCAGCAGCTTTGATAGTGAAAGGTGCTTAGTAGTCCTAGGCTCAAGGAAAATAATAAGTGGTTAAATTGTCGTCATTTTTCGTCCACGGCATGAGGGAGAATTAGGGATAAGTGAATGAATCAGTCAGTCAGGGCCCCCCACTGTCTGTATATAGTTCTGAATATCAAGTCAGTATATTTTTTAAAAGGACATCAAGCTCAAATTCATTAGAGATGCCGTAGAGTGGAGATTGGATGAGCTGGATGTTGTTGTTTTTATCTACATCACAACAAATAACCAACTATAAATAAATACCTTGAGATAAATTTAATAAATAAAAAGAATCATTGTCAACCGTGAATATTGTCAATACTAACAGGTTCTTCAGCTTCCCATGTTTTCTGGAACTAAAGAACCCACTCCTCAGCAGATCTGCGGGTCTGTCATAACTATCCAAAATGATTATTGTTAACAAAATCAGGTTTCAAACTGGCGATGCTGGGGTGAGCAGTACCTCGTTTTACTGAATAGCCACCAAAGATTATTACTTTAAGTATTTACTGTTTCAAAAGGGCGGGGAAAAAAGTCACATTTTATATTGGACGTCATTATGGAATCAACAAACTGGTGTGTGAATAGTCATTGGAAACTGGTGTGTGGATAGTCATTGGAAACTGGTGTGTGAATAGTCATTAGAAACTGGTGTGTGAATAGTCATTGGAAACTGCTGTGTGAATAGTCATTGGAAACTGGTGTGTGAATAGTCATTAGAAACTGGTGTGTGAATAGTCATTGGAAACTGCTGTGTGGATAGTCATTGGAAACTGCTGTGTGGATAGTCATTGGAAACTGGTGTGTGGAAAGTCATTGGAAACTGCTGTGTGGATAATCATTGGAAACTGGTGTGTGGATAGTCATTGGAAACTGCTGTGTGGATAGTCATTGGAAACTGGTGTGTGGATAGTCATTGGAAACTTAGTATGACTAAGCTAGACTCATAATGACATAACCTCACTGTGTTATGGACCGATTGTGTGTGTGTGTGTTTCTTAGGTGATATAGAAAGGGAGTATTTATTGTTATTTAAAGAAAGAGAGAAAGCATATATTAATACGAAGCATTTTTCTCTCGCTCTTGATTCCGATTGATTCTGATTGGCTGAAAGTCTTTTATGCGAACTTATAAAATTATAAAAAACAAAAAAATCTATGTTTATGTATGTCACGGATGAATGTGTGTATGTATGTATAGTCTATTTTTTACAATCTGCGCGAATGACCGGAATTGTGTTTTGTTGTCAGACAGAGACCAGCGTGTGTGATATGCAGTAAAGCTGATTAAAGTTTATGTGTTTGATCTAGTGGTTTAATTGTTTTATTTCGTTAACTAGAACTGAACCAGGGACACCTAGACGTATCGAGAATATGGTAGATTCTATCGAGTTATAAGTATAAATAGAATAGGAAGGCTGTGACAATGTACTAACAATCTATCTTAAGTCTGGTTCTTTGAAAAACGTCTGTTTTCTCTTTCCTGTTAGGTTTAAAAAAAAAGTGAATGTTTTCTTAAAGGATTTTGTTTTTCTTTCCACCAACTTATTCCCAAATCTCGTTATCACTGACATCCCGCCTTACGGGATGAAAACTACATAATTAGAGAGAGAGAGAGAGAGAGAGAGAGAGAGAGAGAGAGAAACAGGGGCGTTAAAGTACAATTTAACAACGTGACCCTCACAGTCTTTTACCATTCCTCTTTTCAGCTTGCAATTTCTTCATTGGAAAATTAAAGATCTTAAGCAAAAAAAAAAAAGAAATCTGGGTGGACACGGTTCTCGAAAAAGGCTCTAACGATTTTCTTAGAAATTTAACAGTTTATGTATATCTTTGGGAAAAGAAATATGTTTTACAATAAAAATACTAAAGACGCCTTCGTTTTAATTGCAGGAGTTCGATAGTATCAATAGCTTTTAAAACATGTACACGTTTTATTTGTCTGCACTTCTCGTCGTTCGGAGCCTCGACTGATACGATGGCGTCTTAACGAGGCTTAAGTTGACCTCTAGCCCTGGTTTGTAGGCCGTTTGGTTTACTATCAACAGAAGTACAACTGGCACAAGGTCAACCTGGATGGACAGAGCCCTCTCTGGTGGTCTCGGCTAAGTGAGTTTTAGTTACACGAGCCGACTGATTGAATCGATAGTCGTACGACACCGTCCACTCGACGTATGTATGTCTTTAGTGAAGGTTGGAACAAGACACGGGTTGAAATGGCTAGAAGTCCAGTCCCAAATGCTTCTAGCAATGTAACGAATAGCACAAGGAGGCTTCCTAAGCCCAAACCTTCTCCCTTCTCAAGCCGTTTCAAGCCCTGGGCGCAATTCCCTTTTACTGCGACATTTGATTGCTGGCCTGAATTTTTTTTTTTATACTTATATAGTTTTAGCCTCTAGTTATAGTGCCCTAGTTTTTTTTTTCCTTAGACCACGCAGACGTGACCTAGAACTGGGACAGTGCACTCTAGATTGCTTAGGCTTATGGGAAGGTAAACATTCCTCTGACATTTGTTTTGAGAATCGATACCAAAGCGATTACTTTTGTGTCAATATTGACCTCATTAATTAAATTTCTAGAAGTATAATTAATATGATGACGTCATATAGGTCAACGATTGTTATAGCTTGAATTATCTATTTCATTGATGGTCTCTGCTCAGTAATTTAGCTGTGTCCTAGTTTTAAAGAACAATCAAAGCTAAGTAAAATATATATAAAAAAACTCCCCTTACAATCTTAAAGGGCAGATGATGTAAAGGTCATCTGTTTCTGTGAAACCACGGTTAACGAGGGTGTCATGTGGCCAGCACAACGACATTATTACTTTCCCCAACTAATGCTAGGTACCCATTAAAAAATTAAAAATCCTAGTCTTTACCAGGATTCGAACCCGGAACCTCGTTTCGGAAGCCAAGCGCCTTACCGCTCAGCCACCGCGCGTCCACAAATTGCGTATGTAAAATATACTTTGATTGTATGGACGTCCCTGAGTGCACTAAACTCTGACCTAATCCTAACCCAAACACTATCGACATCTGTCCTTACAGGGTTCTTAAAGGAATACAACATAGAGACACGATTACACATAGACGCAACAGTGAATCATAAAATAAAACCCTCACACAAACCTCTACTCACCTCTCTCTTATTCTGTTAAACCGTTAGGGCACCACATATGATCTGTCGACAGCCTTTCATTATTTCTCATTATTTCGCCTAGAGTAGAATCTCTTTCGGTGACAGGCCCGTCCACTCTTTAATATGTTATGTCTCTGTATGCCTCTTCTTCTTTTTCCTGGTACTGTTCCCCGAAGGAAGGTCTTTGCGAGCCCGGAGGACCTTGTGATATGGTCATTAAGTTTTAATTTGTGCGTTTATTGACAATGTCAGCAAGTCATCGTTAGGCCCAATGATCACTGCCATTCTGTTCCAGATCTCCTCATTTGAGTTGCGGTCTTTGAATGACAAAACAGTTCACAATAACACATTACATACGCACACACAAGCTGACCTGGACACCAAGACATTTTGACACACAAGACAGATCAGACTATGAAAGTAAATAAAGTATTGAAACTACCTTAATTGGTTATAATTCACCCTATTTTTATTAAATGAAAGCTAACAATGCCGTTTAATCGCTCGTAAGATTGCCGTTCTCCATATTGAATGACAACCCAAAATGACAATTTTGTCTATTTTTCAGGAGAATTGTATGAGTTTCCAGGTGATTTTAATAATTTCATCAAATTTCCAGGAACTCCAGGGAAATAATAAGTTATAGATTAGTGGTTTCATTTAATAATTTACACCTAGAATTAGCGCGGAGCCTTTGAAACTGCAGGCCCAATGCGGCCTAAGGCCGGCACTGACCCCATGATTGTCATTTCATGAGTCCCGAGAGCAGCCCGTCACCCACCAGCAGTTACATACAAATTGATTCATAGGAATAAAAAAAAATAATGTTTACGAATGAAATAATTTTTTATATATTAATTACTAGACATAATTTGTATGTTACTCGCGACCCGCGGGTCTTTATTTGCGCATTACTGTCGATATAGTCACAATTAAACGAAATAATAATGTACTAAGTAAAGCGAATGTGTCAATGTAAAAATAGTGTGAATGAAGCTATCAAATAAAAATAGCTAATAGGCTTAAATCCATTTGTTCAAATTAAAACATTTGCTTGTAGGCCTACCTATATTTGATTAAAATTTGAGATGAATAGACTTAATTTTGTATGTTCAAGTGTTAAAGTATAAAGTAGATCTTGAGGTAGACATATATCTAAATCTACACTAATCTAGAGTTAAAAATTGGCGTTTATAGAGTTCATTCTGTGTTGCGCATGCGTGACCTTTTTTCATGAATGAATATAGGCCTATCACAACACGGCTACGCAACTTTAGCGAACAGCGAACGAATGTATTAAAAATGCTTTAGAAAAACAATTTTCAATGTTAAATTGATTAAAATATCAAATGAATGGACAATAATTAGTATGTTTATGCGTTAAAGCACAAAACTATCATTGCGAAAAGAAGTTTTATCATCTTAGAGTTTAATAAGAGTTTTAGACCTAGACCTAGGAATAGACTCAGTATAGAGATGTGTTAACGTGTAACCAATTGGTAATGTCTAATGAAAGAATGTTCGCCAGGAAATCTGTAGTCACAGATATCAGGAACTAATTTATGTAAAAAATGCTTTTGAAACACAAATTGAAGGTTAATTTTATTATAAAATGAAATCAATGGATCTTCTTTTGTATTTTCATGTGTCAAAGTAAAAAACTATGTGAGCAAAGTGTATTTTTTAAAATTAGATCTAGGCCTAAATCCTTTCGATCTTTTCTCATGTCAACATTGTTAACCATGGCCTAGATCCATAAAATACTATATCTGTCTTAAGTTTGTTTTAGGGCTACAATACATACACTACGGTCTAAGTTAGTACCCAAGGAACATTATTGCCTAGTTTTATCAAGATTGGTCAAGCGGTTTTGATGTCTATAAGTAACATACATACATACATACATACACCTCACATTCTACTATATAATATAGATAAAAAAAAATAATCCTTGTGACAAAAGAGAAAATAAAATAAAAAATAAAATTTATAAGTAAATGAAACAAACAACAAAATTCCTATCTTTCTGAAGCGCATTCCTGCTTTTTTAACCTATTGAAACCAACCAAAAGACGAAAAAAAACAACATCTAAACTTTGGATTTAAAAAGAAATCAAAGGAAATAAAACAAAAGACATTTAAAAACTCGTGTATCGTCCTACGAAGACCTTTCTCTGTGTTGTTGTTTTGTTTTTCCTAAGCTCGGAGCTTATTTTCTTTTCATTCGCTATCTATCCAAGGTTTTATTTTTCTGTGGCTTTTGTCCAGACAGGAAGATGCCACGATAATGTCTTTCTTAATTCCGGACGCTATTGTACACATTGAGAGCTTCAGGTTGCGTTTTCTTTGTTCAGAACTCAGATTTATTGGCGATTGTGTGTGTATGTGTGTGTGTGTCTGTGTACATCTTGAATATATGTCTGAATGTATCGATGTCATGTGTAAATAAAACGCTGAAGCAACAATAGACTCATGAACTTTTTAAAGTTTCAAGACATCTGTATTCCAATGTTTACGCAAATGACGTAGACCACTTTAATATTGATATTCAATTCCTACATACATCATTAAACATTTATCACATCAAGTGGTGATATTCATAGTGATTGAAAATGTAAAGTTCTCCATTCAGAGCTTGAGATCTGATGTTCAGGGCAGATGATGTTAAGGTAATCTGTTTCTATAGCCCACGGTTAACAAGCAGGATGCCATGTGGCTAGCACAACGACCAACCGCATTTACTTTCCAGTCTTAAGTCAGGTACCCATCAGGGGTTGCGTTGACTTAAGGACGCCCTAAAAAAAAACGAAATTAAAAAGCCCAGTCTCCACCGAGATTCGAACACTGGTTTGGAAGCCAACCGCTCAACCAACGCGCTCCCGGACGCCACATCTTTATTTTACTAACAGTACTACAATCCAAAAAGTCAAATCATACATTTTAAATGTAGGAAACGTCTTCATACTGAGAAATAAAAACAAACTTTTAAAACTAAAATAAAAACAACAAAATAAGATTTAAAAGCTGAAGAAAGAATAACCCACCCACACTAACAAAACACTGCCCGCTTACTTTCCTACTACTGTAACATTATGAATTGTTTGGCTTTCTATGTCTATGATCTCTTGTAAAATTAGAAATAACTTGAATAATTTCTCTGTGAACATTACTAAATATAACTTCGATTACAGAATAAAGCATGGTGACTTGAATGGAACTAAATCAATGTAGTAGTAGACTTGAGTCATAATGTCATGTATTCTGAACCAAATCTAAATCACTACGAAAACACGTCTTTTCACTCTGGCAATCCGTGGTAGTCTCTCCTACCAAAAACGACAATGCCGCTTATATTGCAACCCCCATACTACATAGCTACCTAACTATCGATAACCTCTTTCAACCGTCACCATAGAAACACAAACACACACACACTCCATAACAGTGAGTCTGTAGTGTAAACAGTTAACCTCCCCACGTTAAAGGTGTGTGTGTGGGGGGGGTCTAGTTTGAATCCAGACTTTGCTTCAGTTGAGAGCAGTACGTTAGTTAATTTTGATTCACTGATTCATTTGTTGTCATCGGCAACAATAAGCTGTTCAGAGTTTTAAAATCGTCTGAGAATGGGAAGTGAGAGAAAAAGTATGAAAGAATCCACCCAGACAGACAGACAGACAGACAGACAGATGGAGAGCAGTACGTTAGTTAATTTTGATTCACTGATTCATTTGTTGTCATCGGCAACAATAAGCTGTTCAGAGTTTTAAAATCGTCTGAGAATGGGAAGTGAGAGAAAAAGTATGAAAGAATCCACCCAGACAGACAGACAGACAGACAGATGGAGTGAGTTAATATAAGCTTGGTAAAACTAGCCGTCTGAGAATGGGAAGTGAGAGAAAAAGTATGAAAGAATCCACCCAGACAGACAGACAGACAGACAGATGGAGTGAGTTAATATAAGCTTGGTAAAACTAGCCGTCTGAGAATGGGAAGTGAGAGAAAAAGTATGAAAGAATCCACCCAGACAGACAGACAGACAGAGAGATGGAGTGAGGTAATATAAGCTTGGTAAAACTAGCCGTCTGAGAATGGGAAGTGAGAGAAAAAGTATGAAAGAATTCACCCAGACAGACAGACAGACAGACAGATGGAGTGAGTTAATATAAGATTGGTAAAACTAGCCGTCTGAGAATTGGAAGTGAGTGAAAAAGTATAAAAGAATCCACCCTGACAGACAGACAGACATACAGACAGACAGATGGAGTGAGTTAATATAAGATTGGTAAAACTAGCCGTCTGAGAATGGGAAGTGAGAGAAAAAGTATGAAAGAATCCACCCAGACAGACAGACAGACAGACAGATGGAGTGAGGTAATATAAGATTGGTAAAACTAGCCGTCTGAGAATTGGAAGTGAGAGAAAAAGTATGAAAGAATCCACCCAGACAGACAGACAGACAGACAGATGGAGTGAGGTAATATAAGATTGGTAAAACTAGCCGTCTGAGAATTGGAAGTGAGAGAAAAAGTATGAAAGAATCCACCCAGACAGACAGACAGACAGACAGATGGAGTGAGGTAATATAAGATTGGTAAAACTAGCCGTCTGAGAATTGGAAGTGAGAGAAAAAGTATGAAAGAATCCACCCAGACAGACAGACAGACAGACAGATGGAGTGAGGTAATATAAGATTGGTAAAACTAGCCGTCTGAGAATTGGAAGTGAGAGAAAAAGTATGAAAGAATCCACCCAGACAGACAGACAGACAGACAGATGGAGTGAGGTAATATAAGATTGGTAAAACTAGCCGTCTGAGAATTGGAAGTGAGAGAAAAAGTATGAAAGAATCCACCCAGACAGACAGACAGACAGACAGATGGAGTGAGGTAATATAAGATTGGTAAAACTAGCCGTCTGAGAATTGGAAGTGAGAGAAAAAGTATGAAAGAATCCACCCAGACAGACAGACAGACAGACAGATGGAGTGAGGTAATATAAGATTGGTAAAACTAGCCGTCTGAGAATTGGAAGTGAGAGAAAAAGTATGAAAGAATCCACCCAGACAGACAGACAGACAGACAGATGGAGTGAGGTAATATAAGATTGGTAAAACTAGCCGTCTGAGAATGGGAAGTGAGAGAAAAAGTATGAAAGAATCCACCCTGACAGACAGACAGACAGACAGACAGACAGATGGAGTGAGGTAATATAAGATTGGTAAAACTAGCCGTCTGAGAATTGGAAGTGAGAGAAAAAGTATGAAAGAATCCACCCAGACAGACAGACAGACAGATGGAGTGAGGTAATATAAGATTGGTAAAACTAGCCGTCTGAGAATTGGAAGTGAGAGAAAAAGTATGAAAGAATCCACCCAGACAGACAGACAGACAGACAGATGGAGTGAGGTAATATAAGATTGGTAAAACTAGCCGTCTGAGAATTGGAAGTGAGAGAAAAAGTATGAAAGAATCCACCCAGACAGACAGACAGACAGACAGATGGAGTGAGGTAATATAAGATTGGTAAAACTAGCCGTCTGAGAATTGGAAGTGAGAGAAAAAGTATGAAAGAATCCACCCAGACAGACAGACAGACAGACAGATGGAGTGAGTTAATATAAGCTTGGTAAAACTAGCCGTCTGAGAATTGGAAGTGAGAGAAAAAGTATGAAAGAATCCACCCTGACAGACAGACAGACAGACAGACAGACAGATGGAGTGAGGTAATATAAGCTTGGTAAAACTCGCCTTAGTTGTCTATTTATAACAGTTTGAAAGAATTTGTTTCCGTTTTACATAAAACGTCCTCCTTCTGAACGATTGTTTTTTTTGATTTATGGAATCCATATTTTTTGTTAGCTATTTATCTCCACTAATTACCTTGACATTGTTATGTCATTAGCAACGACACGATTGCTTCCCTTGAAGCAAACAAACAAACAAAAAACTACAAGAAAACTAAAACGTCAAGTGGTTGAGAATGTTTATGACAAGAATTTCCAACATGTGATGTGTTAGAAACATAGAATTGAACTTAGGAATGTGTATCCCCAAGTCTCCTCTCCATTTTTAGAATGCACTCTGCAAAGAAATACATCCTTGAACTATCCAATTTTTTTTTTACTGACGAACCAAAGATCCAGTAAAGCAATCTGTGCTTAAATTACCAGTCTATATAGTGGCCTAATCATAATGTATAGGGTTTATACAGTGTCCGAATGTTATAATGTGTAGAGTTTTTTTAATACAGTGTCCGAATCTTTTATGAGTAGCGTTATTTTTTTATATAATGTATTTGAATCTTATAATGTATAGCGTATTTATTTTAAGAAAAGAGACTGGACATTAAGCTAATCCAGGTGTACATGATGGTCATTAGTCATTGGGCTGACTACTTTACCTTTTACCTTTACCTAACCTTTAGTCTGCTGGACCGTTGGGGCACCACGCAAGATTCGTCGACCGTCTTCGTTTGTGATGCGTTCTTTGAATGTGATACCTAGGATCCTTCTGTAGCATCTTAATTCCATTGCAAGGATCCTCCTTCTCTCTAGCTTTGCAGTCAGCGTCCAAGACTCACAAGCATATAAGAATGTGGCCATGACCAGGGAGCGCATCAGTCTGATTTTGGTGCCGAGAGCTATTCCTTTGTCTTTCCATATTATTTTAAGTTTTGAAAAGGCTGCCGTGGACTATGAGCTACTTTACATCCTATTAAACAAAACACTATTCGATGTAAGCTTGTACTGATCAGAAAATGTTGTTTTAATAAAACATGTAGAGACAAACAAGCGTATTTCCATTGAGATCAACTGAGCAAACCTTGGGCCAAGAACTATAACAAGCGTATTTTCATTGAGATCAACTGAGCAAACCTTGGGCCTAGAACTAAAACAAGCGTATTTCCATTGAGATCAACTGAGCAAACCTTGGGCCTAGAACTAAAACAAGCGTATTTCCATTGAGATCAACTGAGCAAACCTTGGGCCTAGAACTAAAACAAGCGTATTTCCATTGAGATCAACTGAGCAAACCTTGGGCCAAGAATTAAAACAAGCGTATTTCCATTGAGATAAACTGAGCAAACCTTGGGCCAAGAACTATAACAAGCGTATTTCCATTGAGATCAGCTGAGCAAACATTGGGCCAAGAACTATAACAAGCGTATTTTCATTGAGATCAATTGAGCAAACCTTGGACCAAAGACTGAAACAAACGAGACCAACTTCAAATTGAGGCTTGTTATTATTAGTTCTACGAAAGCTGAGCTGGTTTGGTCATACTGTAAGACCTCATTGTCAAAAGTCATTCCTCAAGAGAGGAAGCACAAAGAAGGGGTCGTCCAATGGAAAGGTGCTGGACAATGTAAAAGAACGGACAGCTGCTGACCAAGAAAAATGGAGGGATTTGCTTACGCAAACTGTCACAACACCCCTACGACTAAAGTCAAGGGACAAATGATGAGATATTTTTAAACTGTGCGTTTATGTAATTAAGATCAAAAGGATAATTGATTACGATGTATGTCTAACTTTAGAGCTACTTAGTGAAACGTATCAATGAAATGTTACTGCTCTGAAATTGAAAGAAAAAAGATGCTCGGATATTTTTTTTCTGTCAGTCCTCTGGGAATGAAATGATAGTATGTACTACATCTAGTTCAAATATATAAAAGTAAATGGTAGTTTTTACTTAGTTCTTTTTTCTTTGTTCCTATTAGATCACAGTGTCATATTTTGAAGTTGTAAGCTGATTGCTTGGTCTTTAAATTTAGATATCTCTCCAGAGAGTTGAAGCCAGAGATAATTTTTAAAGTACACTATTACATCAAACTTATTCAACATTCACTAAACTTCTAGGAAAGTCAGTCACTATTTTATAGCAGCGTTTAAAACTGATGTCTTCCCTGGTTTCAAAGTTGACTTGTCCACATAGTCATCATTTTAGTTCGCCAATAAACTCTTAGAATTTACTTTTTTTTAGTGAGTATTACTATCTCCGCTGTCTTTTATTTCCAGACTTTATTTAATGCCTGATGAACGTAGATATCTTCAATCTAAAATGAGGAAAAAAACTTGCCACCCAAAGTTTGAAGAGACTTATGTATTTCAGGTGAGTCTTGGCTGCTGTCTGCTGCTGTTCATCTTGTCACTGTTCATCTTGTCACTGTTTATCTTGTCACTGTTCATCTTGTCACTGTTTATCTTGTCACTGTTCATCTGTCACTGTTTAGTGCTTATATGCTTCTTTTTTTAAATTTTGGACGAAGAGAGAAAGTAAAGCAAAAAAAAATGTCCTTTTGTATTCATTACAAATCAAACCTTTATTATTACAATTAAAAAGAGATATATCTAAATGAAGATATGCACTATTTATATCGACAAGGCGTGTTTTAATTTAACGCAGTGGTCGCAATATGCGGCTGCCCCATGCGGCTTAAACTAAATGTTACCTAAATAACTTGCCTTGTGGGAGACCTAAAGAGAAGAGGCACATTTCTAGACAGGAAAATATCGCTGCTAGTCGTTGGCCGTCAAATTGACAATGCATTTGTCCATTAGGTAAATGTTTTTAAGATAAATGTTTTGTTTCACTATTATTAGGTCAGTTCGACGACCGGGAACACGGTCGCGCTGTAGGCGCACGCTATTCTTGTGTGGGTTATCTCCAATAAAGGTCCTAACAAAACTTTTGGATCTTTCTCAAATCAAATGACAAACGCGTTGAGTAAATAAAGCAAAGGCTGTAACGGAGTGTTTGGGAAAACATTAAATTCCATGGAGTGTTTGGGAAAACATTAAATCCCATGGAGTGTTTGGGAAAACATTAAATCCCATGGAGTGTTTGGGAAAACATTAAATTCCATAAGATAAAAAAAAAAAATATATCGATTTCAACAGACGATACGAGGAGTATGACAGGCGCTAAATGTTGGTTTGCCGATATTAAAAATAAAACTAGTATTAATTAGAAAATGCAATGAACGTACTTCGTAAAGACATTGACAAAATGACGCGGTAGTGGTGGGTTTATATTATCCGCTCCCTTGTGGCTAAATCTTTTTTCCATCGCCAATTTAAAATGTATTTCTAACTGAGGTAGAGACAGAGACAGAGAGAGAGAGAGAGAGAGAGCAGATATAGACGTCGCAAGAAAATCTAAGTCGACCACCAGCGGACAATGCTTATGCCTGCTCTTTTGTGGCATAACATGTAGGTCGTAGCTTGGGCTGTGTAGTGTATGTGCTTGTTCAGACTGCCTTGAGGTCAACTAACGACGACTGTTGAATTTTAACCAATTACTCTGCAAGCGTTTGAGTTTTACTGTTCGGGTGTATTCCGTGTAGTTGATCAAGCAAACTAAAACAAGACATCGATTTAACTAGTGAAGAGATGTGGTCAACACTGATGAACAATGTAACAGATATTTATTTCATGAAAAGGCCGCAGTAAAAGTCTCTGTCAAAATAAATACGTCTTTACCCTAGAGAATTCTATCGCTAACTGATTTTCCGGTCTCTAACCCAACATATCCCAAACGTCACTAGTCCCGTTCAATATACGTCTTCTATGGTGCGTCGCTAAATAACTAATACTCTAAATAAGGTGTCTAACAGATTCCTCCCCCCCTTGAAAAAAAAATATGTCAATATTTTTCTACTACTGTCAAGTCTTACAAGGGCATTTGCAATTCATGGGGAAGACAACAAACATAAAATCTTGACATCTTCATCTTGGCTTGACAGTGTATGATGTTCCTGCCAATGTTCGTATCATCATCTTTGTTCAATACACAGTTTACCATGTGGCATCTCATGGGCACGTCATAACATATCACTTCACAAATGTTCTCCACTGGCAGTAATCTGACAAAATATAACATTTCAAAACAATTATAAAATTTATTTCCACATTTAATAAACTTTTTTTTTTTTTTTTTTTTTTTTTTCTTACCACCCTTTTATGCGCTTTTCGTCCATTTTTCTTTTATACTCACCCTTTTCCATCGACCTAACTTTTGTCAATGATATATGAAATGATTCACAAAAATATATCCATACTTACTTTCAAATGCTTAACATCAAATTTACTTATCTCCCTTTTCCATAACATATTTACAGCATTATCTCATCTCATTTCAATGTCATTCTAGATAACAAATCAGCTACAATATTCATAGATCCACTAATGGCTTTCACTTCAAATTTATATTCCTGTAGTGCTAAGAACCATCTATATACACGACTGTTTTTCATATTCTTTTGCTGTATATACTGAATAGGTTTATGATCAGTTAATAATATGAATTTTCTCCCTATTAAGTAACTCTCTAGCTTAGTAATTACCCATATTACAGCTAATGCTTCCCTTTCAATGACACTATATTTTTTCTCTGCCTCTGATAATTTTCTACTTACATATAATATAGGATGTAAGTTATCATAGTTCTGCATTAAACAACCACCAATAGCATTACCAGATGCATCAGTTGTGACATAAAATATTTTGTCTTTATCTGGTAGTCTCAGTATTAATTCATGACTAAAAATATCTTTAATTCTGTCAATAGCTTTCACACATTCCTCATTACAGACTACTTTTTGAGGTTTTCCTTTTTTAAGTAAATCATTTAATGGATTCACTATTTCTGCTAAGTTCTTTATGAACTTTCTGTAATAATTTACTATTCCCAATATACTTTTAATTTGTCTTTTTGTTGTAGGTATTTCAATATTAAGTACTTTCTTTATGTTATCTTCAATAGGGCTAATTATGTTGTTATTTACTTTATGTCCTAAGAAGATTATTTCTTCCAATCCTATTTCCACTTTTTCTGCCTGAATTGTAAGTCCACTTTCTTTTATTATTTTGAATACTTCTTTTACATCTACCAAATGTTCTTCCCAACTATTATTAAAAATACATATGTCATCCAAATAACAAATAACATTTTCTTTATTTCCAATTATCAAGTTCATCATTCTATTAAATGTTGCTGGTGCATTTACCAACCCAAAACTCATATAATTCCATTGAAAAATACCATATGGTGTTACAAATGCTGTGTAAGGTTTTGCATTTTCTGTTAATGGTATTTGCCAATAACCTTTAGTTAAATCCAATTTAGTAAAAAATTTTGCTCCATTTAATTTATGTAAAATATCCTCTATATTTGGCATTGGATATGGGTCAAATTCTGTGATGTTGTTAAGCTTCCTATAGTCAATACATAACCGTATATCTCCGTTTTTCTTTTTGGCTATCACAATTGGTGAAGCATAAGGTGATGTTGATGGTTCAATTATACCTGATTCTAGTAAATTGTCTATTTCTTTTTTTACTTTGTCTTGTAAATGTAGAGGTATTCTATATGGCTTAAGATTGATTGGTTTTGGATCTGTTACTTTAATGTCATGTTTAATAATATTTGTTTTTCCTGGTATGCTGGAAAAAATTTCTTTGTATTCCTGTATTATTTTAGTTATATCTTTTGACTTTTCCTTAGTTAAATTATTAAGATTAATCTTTTGCCAAGTTTGATTCTCTTTTGTTTCTATTACAGGTATTTCCTTAATGTCATTTTCATTGTGATTTTCATTTGTTATTATCATCAAGCACTCTTCTCTCTCTGAAAACTTATTTTCTATTTCCTCCTGAATGTTTTGTATCAACTCATCTTCTCTATCATGATACAGTTTCAAATTATTTATGTGATATGTTTTAATTTTCCCATTTATTTCAATTTGATAATTTACATCACTAATTTGTTTTATCACCTTAAATGGACCTTTCCATTGTTTACCAATCTTATTTTTCAGGTCATTTATTAATATTAATACATTGTTTCCTACTTCTAGTGTTTTCAATTGTCTTTTCTTATTTATATTCTCATGAGCACTTTGTTTGTACTTCTTATTGTTGTTATATGCTTGAGTCCATATTTCTTTCAATTCTGTTGTGATTTTTGTTTCATTGTCCTTATTTAATCTATTCTCATTGTCTATTAGATTTTCTTTGAAAACATCTAATTCATCTCTGGGTTTTCTTCCATGTATTATTTCATATGGTGAAAATTGTGTTGCTTCATGGATGTTATTTCTATGAGCAAATAGTACATAGTTAATGTAATGATCCCATTTATTCTGATTATTCTGAATTATTTTTGTCAGTGATCTTTTCAGTGAACCACCATAACGTTCACATAAACCGTTACTCTCTGGGTGGTAAACTGAAGAATATATGTGTTGTATATTATATTGTTTAGTCCATTTCTCAAATTGTTCTGACTTAAACTGAGATCCCTGGTCACTCAATATAATTTTAGGTATACCATGTCTTGTGATTACTTTTTGAGTTATGGCATTAATGATATTTTCTGTACTTGTATTTGATAATGGAATTGCTTCTGGGTATCTACTAAACATGTCTATTACTGTTAAAATATATTTATTATTATTTTCAGTTTGAATCAAAGGACCTATTAAATCAATAGCTATTTTCTGAAATGGTTCTGTAGGTTCATTCATTTCTTGAATGGGTGCTTTATTCACTAAACTTTTGTTAGATCTCTTTTGACATATGTCACATGAGTTTATGTATTTATTGATTGTTACTTTCATTTTTGGCCAAAATACTTGTTTTGACAAATTCCTATAACATTTCTTTACTCCCCTATGTGCTGCTAAATTATTGTCATGTGTCATGATTAAAACATCTTTCCAATATTTCTGTGGTAAGACAAGTTGTTTTATTTTTCTGTTATCATTATTCGTTTGTCTAAATAATATTTTATTCTCTATACAAAACTTTTCCATTGGATTATTATTGTTTTTATCTGATATTCTTGAATATATTTTCCCAATAATATTGTCATTCATTTGTTCTAATGCAAGTTTGGGTAATGTTTCTTTTTCACTTTGAGAAATTTGTGTTTCAGGACTATTTTGTGTTTCATTTTCTATCTCGCTTTCCCTAACATCTGTATTTTCTATTTGTATTACATTACTGTTTTCTTTTTCTTCATCATTATTTATTACATTTACTGTATTTTCCTGTTTCTCATCTTGTTTATCCATTGATCTTGTTATTACCATACTTGTTATATTTTGTGTGTCTATGTTTTCATGATTACATGTTATGTTTTTGTATTTGTTTTGCCAGTCTTCTAATTCTTTTCTTGAACATTCTTTTACTCCTCTTATGTTTCCTACTAACATATCATATCTCATTTCTGGTATTGCAATACCATCACAATAACCAGTGAAAAATGGAGTTCCAATGTATACCCTTATAGCTTTAAATTCCCTTATGGTGCCATCTGCTAATTCTACTTTCCTAGTAAACCCTTTATACCAATGAGGTTTGACAAATTTAGTTTTCACTGCCAAAGTGTTACAACCTGAATCTCTAATTAATTCCACTGGAATTCTATCTACAAACCCTGGGTACACTGCAAAATTGTTCCTATTTCCTTCCATGAAATATACTCTATCTGTACCTTTATTTTTGTATTCCCTACTGTAACTCCTATTTCTATAATTTCCCCTGTCATTCCTATCTCTACTCCTATATCTACTGTTATTTTGTTCAGTGTATCTATTTCTACTTCCAGACCTACTATTCCCTCTTCTACAGTTAGCTGCTATGTGACCTTTTCCTTGACATTTAAAACAGGTTATTTCACCATATTTTCTATTTCCACTATTTGATCTGTTTCTATTTCTACTTCTATCCACATTTTCTTTGGTGTATCCTATTAAATCTACTTTGCTCTTATCCCTATCAGAAAATGGTTTATTTGGATATGCATTTTTGTATATTCTCATTATCTCTGTTATTTCATCTATAGTTTTTGGGTTTCGTTCTCTAATAAAAGATTGTAATTGGGGATCACATTTATTCACAAAGTTATCTACTAGAATAAAATTTTTTAATCCTTCATAAGAATTTCCCACTTTTTCTAATTTTACCCATTTATTGAAAAAATCTTTCTCCATATTAATGGTAGTTTGAGGTTCTACTTCTAATGATGGTATATTGTCAAAGTATTTCTTTCTGAAAGTTGTAGCATTATGACCATAGGCATTCAACAACTCTCTTTTCAAAACTTGATAGCTATCATCAATATGATGGTCATGATTTTGGCATATTGTTAAAGCTTGACCATGAACAAAGTCTATCAGTATTTCAGACCATTCTTCTTCTGGCATATTAAATGTAGACATTTTTGCCTCATATCTTTTCAGAAAATCACCAATGTCATCCTTCTGTTCATCAAAACTTTGTATCTTCCTCTTTAGCCATGTTTTGCGAATTAGGGTTGTCTCTTTGTGTGGTAGCATTATTTGAATTATTTGTGTTATTTTCTTGAGTTGTCTGTGCAGTTTGAGCTCTGGCTTGTGCTGCATCCAATCTCATCTTCTCCATTTTAGCCTCATGCTCTCTCTGCCTTTCTTGGTCCTCTTTTTGCTTCGCATATTCTTCCTTTCTGATCCTATCTTGTCTTTCTATCTCTTCTTTTTGACGTTCTTTTTCTTCCCTCACAACTTGCTGTACATAAGCTGCCAAGTCCTTTCCTTTTAACTCCATGGCCTTTCCATCCTGCATAGCTGCTTCCCTAACCTCCTTAAGGTCCACATATGAGGATGTAGCCATTGTATTATATTTTCACCTCAAACTTATATATATTTTTACTTAGCCTATATTGGTTATGGCTATACTAAAACTTATTTTAGTTTTTTCACAATTTTATACAAGTTTTAAGTTTATGTCTCTATAGATTCAGTAACCGAGTAAATCTAGTCTGAGTTATATTCAAATCTGTATATTAATGTCACACAAATTTAGATCTAATATATTATATTATATATAATAGTACCATTTAGATCCAGAGTTACCAAGAACACTATGACTATGAGTATATATAACTGACCAATTTTAAATTTGATATGACTGAAGTGTCTAGAGTCTAGATTAGATAGATCTAGATCTAATCCAGAAATTATGGTTCTATTTAATCATATGAAATAAATATGTCCATACAATATGTATCAAATATATCTTTAATAAGATATATGTCTAGAATGTACTACCTTCATTTATCTTTGAAATTAATATTTGAAATCAGAGTCTAGATTAGTAAATGTAAATTTGTGGATCTAGATTAGCCAGACGACAATGTTTGACTATTATGCCAGTTTCGGCATTATTCTCATGGCAAAATCATATTTGATTTTAACCGCTCAAACTAAAAATGTATTTTAGTCTGATTCACAATAAAAGAATCGTACCTGCACTTTCTATCATTAAGTGAAAAATCAACAGATCTAATTAAAGTAATAAAAATAAATAATATAATATAATATACACAAATGAAATAATTAAATGAGACTATCGCTATGGGTTGGGATATGACAATATGGCACACATTGATAACGTCACGAAGTAACCAAGCAACAACGGATATGACGTTTACACAAACAAAAACAATCACTATCCTAAACGTATAATATAGCTTTTCATCTAAATTACGTCTTTTCCACGACGGTTTAAGGCGCACCACCTGATTTTACTCAGGCTAACGTACCAAATTTAGACGAAATCTATTTCTAAGGGCAATCTAAACATATACTAATAAGAAAAATGGCACTTAGCTTTGATAAGAAAGTTTCCTATGTTCCGAATCCCGAATATAATAGATCTACAGCAAATTCCACTGCCTCTCTTCCAGTTCTGACTCTGTTCTCCGGTACTGCCACTGGATACAATCCGTGTTGAGTATCCCACGTAATGCCCCAGATGTCTTGATATGCCACAGCAAAATGTTTCAGTTTCTTTGACGACTGTTGATGACCGTATGTAAAGTTTCGACGACTTTGTGTAAACAGTTACTGGCGAATATGTTAACGGTTCTCCTGACGACGACTTGATTTGCGTAGACGACTACTGGCAAATAACAGTCTCTTGACGGCAACTTGATCTGGGCGACTGACGAATAACGAATTTCTTGATGACTTGATCTGGGCGAGCGAATAACGACTTTCTTGACGATGACTTGATCTGGGCTGACGAATAATGATTCTCCAAAATAGTTCACTGCTTCTGCTGCTAATATGGTAGTACGACGAAGTTTGCTGTTGTATGCTACTTCACTAGACCAAAATGTCCGTAGTGTCCAATGTAGACTAGGTGAGACCAAGGTCACCTCCGACGACGTTCCGTTATACGATTAACGGTTTCACAAAAAAAAACAAGTGGACGTAGCTGTTTCCACTACTTCAACACTAACAAGTCTCGATATGGTCTAGATCAACTCATAATCAATAGACCAACATTCAGCAACGAATAATGTGACTTCACTAACCTTCCAAAGGTTAAACGCAGTGACCGTTGAAAAGTGGCAATCAACCGGTTCAATGAGCAAACTGCTCCACACGAATCTCTCAAAGGGTAAGACAGAGCGATTTAGTTAGCTAACAAACTTGTAGTACTCACAATACTTCTTACAGCGGGCAAACTGTCCTTTTCAACTGCCTAGGTAAACTTGATATGCCTATGTGGCTCCTACGACGAAGAAAAAATATGTCCAACAGGTTTACTGACAAACTCTCACCCGTTATGAATGAACGGTTCCTCTGGCTTCAGGTTGATACAGCATACGAAGATCAGGCGTTGGTGATACACTTGTTGAGTAGACCAGACGTTGAGATGGTCACTGTCCTGACGAAGGTCACCCTGAGTTAACGGCTCGTCGAACGTGAAACTGACGACAAAATCTAGACAAAGTCACTCTGCAACGATGCTGTATTCAGCCGTACTGCGATGAAACTTTAGATCTTCGAGTGCACGACCCTCACCTGAGTAAACGTTCAGCTTCGAGGTCCGGTTCAAGGTTCGGTTTCGAGGTTCGGGGTCGCCACTGTGATGTGCTTGTTCAGACTGCCTTGAGGTCAACTAACGACGACTGTTGAATTTTAACCAATTACTCTGCAAGCGTTTGAGTTTTACTGTTCGGGTGTATTCCGTGTAGTTGATCAAGCAAACTAAAACAAGACATCGATTTAACTAGTGAAGAGATGTGGTCAACACTGATGAACAATGTAACAGATATTTATTTCATGAAAAGGCCGCAGTAAAAGTCTCTGTCAAAATAAATACGTCTTTACCCTAGAGAATTCTATCGCTAACTGATTTTCCGGTCTCTAACCCAACATATCCCAAACGTCACTAGTCCCGTTCAATATACGTCTTCTATGGTGCGTCGCTAAATAACTAATACTCTAAATAAGGTGTCTAAC
>JAZGLO010005608.1:0-232702 GCA_036873155.1 Biomphalaria sudanica | reverse complement strand
AAAATAATGGACGGGCCTGCCAATGAAAGAGATTCTAACTAAGGCAAAAGACAGAAAGGAATGGAGAAAGACGATGGACGAATTTTGCATGGTGCCCCAACGGTCCAACAGACTAAGGGATAGGTAAAGGTAAGGTAAACACAACAACAGATGAATATGCGTATTTTTATGTAACGAGACCATTATTTTTTTTTTAATCCAAGTAAAAAAAATGGATGAACATGTTTCCTAAAGGATATAGAATCAAATAACAACACGTGACAACAAAATAACAAGGAAGTAGATGTGGTAGAGTAGGAAGAAGTGCAGATGTGGCCCAAAACGCTTTCACAGCGTGCATTCTATAGCCTTTTTTTTTTGTACGCGTCATTGTGTCCGTCCGCTATGAGAGAAACAAATCGGCCTTTAATATAAAACACCGCAGCAGCTTTCAGGAAGGCGCTGCTCGTATATCCTTCCGCCTTTACTAGTCAGACCAAGGGCTTGATGGTAAACGTGACAAAGAATCCAGAAGGCTGAGGGAAAACGGGATTTTTCGGTAAGCGAGAAGACAACAAAAAAAAAAAAAAAAAAGACACAGTAGGAATCTCTCGTTGAGGACTGTTTATATATATATATATATATATATATATATATATATATATAAATATATATATTTAAAAAAACACGAAAATTAAATAAACATATTTTTAACAAAACTCATATAAGGGAAAAAACTGCACAATTTCAGCCATATATCTTAATACTGTGATATTAACTTCAATTTTTTTTATCAAGCAAAATTATTTAATTACGACTAAATGATTACAAAATTGGTCATTTTTTTTACTATTGATTCATGTGTTAGGGATAATGAATAATTGTGCAAATTATCAAACTGATCCGAGAATGGGAAGTGGGTGAAAAGAGTGTTCACTGCTTGTACAGATAAGGAGCACATACGCATCCTACCCATCAGACTGTGGTTGGCAAGTTACTATAGAGATTATTGTTATTTAGTCCTGCTAGGTTTTTTTTTTGTAACAGTTTTACAACATTACAAAATCAAGGTTACAAATGAAGGTTACACATCACTGTTACAAGTTAAAAGTCAAGGTTACATGTCAAGGTATATGTGTCAAGGTTACATGTCGAGGCAAAAATATCAAGGGATGTGTGCCAAGGTTGCATGTCAAAGATAAAAGTTAAAAGTCAAACTTAACTTTAGGTTGAGTATAAGGTTGAGGGGGAAATGGATAGTTTGTTTGTTTGTTTTTTTGTGTAACCCATTACAGGCTTAAGCCGAAATACTCCACGGAGCTGCCATTTGATTTCGCTTCCAGATATATTAACACTACGAAATGCATACCTGCACTACATATAATTTTCCAGCTTGAGAGCTAAAGCCGAAATCATTGATCTTATCCAGCTCAAAACCTACAGGATAAATAAGACATTTAATCCCATCTACACGCACAAGACATTAAATACCAAAACAACGATCAGGATAATTCTAGGATTATCCTTACCAACTAGAACCACGCCTTTACCCCCCCCCCCCCAAAAAAAATAATAAAACAGCGACTTCCTGTTACGTGACTATTGACCAGTTGGTTGGGGTGAGGGGTGGGGTTTGGAATATAAGCCTGGTCACGAAATTCGGAGGATGAAATATCACCAAAAATAAAATTGCATGTGGAAATCGATACGTTGGTTGAGACTCACTGGCTGTTACGTCTATACTGTCAACACAGGGCCGAGAAGAAGCCGAGATACTAGAGCTGCTGTCAGCAGTGCCAGATCTACCTATAGGCAACAAAAGTTATAGCTTTGGGCCCCCCAAAAAATCGTTTAGAAGAAAAAGCAAAGGAATAAATTGCATTATGCTGATTACAAGGGGCCATATATCTCAAATACCTTGGGGCCTTATCAAAACTAAATCCAGCCCTCACTGTCAGTGAGACATTTATTTACACAAAATAACTTTGTTTAAGTTATTAGACGTCTCAAAAGAAGGACAGTAATAGGTAAAGGTAGGTAGAACTGGGTTTGAATCCAACATTGTAGCCTATTTCGGTGTATGTTACAGTTATATTTTATTGTTAGGTATGATGCATATTTTAAGGAATCGTTTAAGGTTTTAAAATAGGTTTTAAGAAGTTTTTTAAAAGGCGCTTGTGGCAAAGGTTCACTGCCTACTTTTCCCTTCTGTATTAAATAATAATTTTAACATACGTAGTTTTTTACCACATACCACACCTAATGTTGCCACACACTAAACCTAGTGTTTACCCCCTTTGCCACACTAAGTATCACCTTCTACCTTCTCCTTTCTGTCACCTAAATATTTAAGACATTTTATAATGGCAAGTGACGGTGCTAAAATTAGCTCACAAGAGGATTTACGCGGGAAAAGAAAGCGCGCCAGAAATTGTTTGTTTTTTTTTTAAAGAGGAGACTACTCACGTTTCCGTCTTCATCGCTGTCGTCTGCCTTTCTCTTTCTCTCCATCTTTGGAATCCGGGAAGGCGTGGTTGCTGGGGCACTAGCAAGGAATCGGAATGTAGCATACAGGACTTTCAGGGTCCTTTATTTTGTTTTCCAAGTCTTTCAAGGCATGAATCCCAGAGCGATGAGAGAACTCAACAACAATCACCTCTGCAGGAGCAGCATTGTACTGGTCTTTGGACGAGATGAATGCAACACACACGCACGCACTCACTTGATGAGGTACTGAGGGGAAAAAATATCATTTTTTTATATAATGTGAATTACTTTAAAGAAACCTGAAGGTAACAAAAAAATGGAACTATCACTGTACTACTATTACATTGACAGAACAAGAGGAACAAGCGAAGTAAAAACGCATACAATAAAATCGGACATGCATGTATGATAATTTTGAACGATGTACTGGAGGTTTTTATTGGCCAACGGGGTGCATCGGGTAGCCAATCCACGTTGACCTAAAGCTAGTTAGGCCACAAAGTTTAGTGGCAGGCGAAAGTGTCCCGTGATGAGCTCACGCGAATCCAACAGAAGAGTTAAATGATAAAAACAAATGTATTTGTTACATATGTATTTGTTTTTTGCATAGCCTAGCTTGACATAGGAAACATCATAGAAGGATATTTCAGTTACTGGCCCACAACAGCAACCAGAGCTCAGAGAACATTATAGTTTTTAATTTTGATCTTCGCGCTCTGTGAGTGGCTGGGGGGCGGGGTCATTAGTGGGTTTAATTTTGGGTGTTTCTGGTGTACAGATGACCAAAAGTGTGAAGATAACGTGAAAGTCTTCAGTTTTTTCTACCACGTCTTCTGTGCTCATCATAATGCTCTTCGAGCGCTATTTGTGGTATTTTCATTAACAAATGTAATTTTTGGAGTATCATAAACCCAGCAGTGTTGAAGTTAACTAGAAGGTCCTCACTTTCTTTTCACTACGAAGTCTTTAGTGCTTAGGATAGTGCTTTTTCAGCGCTACTGTGCTGATTTTCATTAATGAATGTAATTTTTGTTTACAGAAAACCGGAAGCGATGAAGGTTCTCACTTTTCTTTTAAGTCTTCAATGCTTTTGATGGTCTTATATTGCGTAGTTTGAGGTCACTTTGTAAAAAAACAAGGAGTAACACTTGAAGTTAAGGATCTGGATCGTAAACACTGAAGATTAAGGATCTGGATCGTAAACACTGAAGATTAAGGATCTGGATAATAAACACTGAAGATTAAGGATCTGGATCGTAAACACTGAAGATTAAGGATCTGGATAATAAACACTGAAGATTAAGGATCTGGATAATAAACACTGAAGATTAAGGATCTGGATCGTAAACACTGAAGATTAAGTATCTGGATCGTTAACACTGAAGATTAAGGATCTGGATCGTAAACACTGAAGATTAAGGATCTGGATCGTAAACACTGAAGATTAAGGATCTGGATAATAAACACTGAAGATTAAGGATCTGGATCGTAAACAGATACAACCCAAGTTTAGGGCATTGGTTAGAAAAATGACGACTCGGAAACTTTGTTAAGTTTATTGAAATTAATTGTTCTGATGGACACATTAGGCATTATGAGGGAGTGGGAGTTGTAGTGGGGTTGAGGCTACGTGGTTTCCTGAATTGTTAAGTTCGAGTTAGACTAGGGAGTGGGGTTGTAGTGGGGTTGAGGCTTCGTGGTTTCCTGAAATGTTAAGTTCGAGTTAGACTAGGGAGTGGGGTTGTAGTGGGGTTGAGGCTTCGTGATTTCCTGAATTGTTAAGTTCGAGTTAGACTAGGGAGTGGGGTTGTAGTGGGGTTGAGGCTTCGTGGTTTCCTGAATTGTTGAGTTCGAGTTAGACAAGGGAGTGGGGTTGTAGTGGGGTTGAGGCTTCGTGGTTTCCTGAATTGTTGAGTTCGAGTTAGACTAGGGAGTGGGAGTTGTAGTGGGGTTGAGGCTTCGTGGTTTCCTGAAATGTTAAGTTCGAGTTAGACTAGGGAGTGGGAGTTGTAGTGGGGTTGAGGCTTCGTGGTTTCCTGAATTGTTAAGTTCGAGTTAGACTAGGGAGTGGGGTTGTAGTGGGGTTGAGGCTCCGTGGTTTCCTGAATTGTTGAGTTCGAGTTAGACTAGGGAGTGGGGTTGTAGTGGGGTTGAGGCTTCGTGGTTTCCTGAATTGTTGAGTTCGAGTTAGACTAGGGAGTGGGAGTTGTAGTGGGGTTGAGGCTTCGTGGTTTCCTGAATTGTTGAGTTCGAGTTAGACTAGGGAGTGGGAGTTGTAGTGGGGTTGAGGCTTCGTGGTTTCCTGAATAGTTAAGTTCGAGTTAGACTAGGGAGTGGGGTTGTAGTGGGGTTGAGGCTTCGTGGTTTCCTGAATTGTTGAGTTCGAGTTAGACAAAGTCTAGAAATGTTTAAAGCTGACATTGGACTCGAGCTGAGCCGTGTTTGATGAACGCCTAAAGGCAGCACGGAAAATAATCTCCAAGATGCCACACACACACACACACATTGGACCTAGCGTACTGGGCATGTTATAGAAGCACGGAAGAGATGCACTATACAAATAACCACACACACACACACACACACACATTGGACCTAGCGTACTGGGCATGTTATAGCAGCACGGAAGAAATGCACTATACAAATAACCACACGTTCAAAGTGGAGGTCAACAACTAAGTCGTATTTAAAACTTCTTTCCTCACTACGACCTAAACCTAAGCTGAGTGGATCTCCCTTGGGAGACACATGAACTCCTTCAGAGGAAACAAACAAACTGCCAACAACATTCCTGACCAAGAGGACGGCAGCAACCGTCCCCAGAGGGGAATTCGGGCAGGATGTGCACAGCCGGAAAATACAAACAGCAAGGTCAGGTTTGAGTCCGAAACGGATGAATTAATGACCAGTGAATGATAACAGAAAAGCAACATCGCGTGAGATTTACAGATCGAGGCAAGAAGGCTGCCCTAACCCTAACCCTAAGCAGATGCTTTTAGCGCCATGAAAAACATTTTAAAAAATGGAATAATGGAATTTCTTTTACTCATTAGAGTCAAACAAAATAATAAACAAAAGACCCCTTAGCTTCATTGTAGTCCCTTTGCTAATTAAACCCCCTACAGTTCGGTATAACCCATTTACCATTGTCACGTAACGCACGCGTCAAGGTCTCGTGGTTTAAATAAAGGTATGGTAATGACACATCAAAGTCTTATTGTTGACATAAATATGGTAGTTGACAACTCCTTTCAGACCTTGCAATTAAGGTCAACGGCTAACGAGCAGGGTGTCATGTGGCCAGCACAACGACCAACGGCCTTTACTTTCCTCAACTAAAATCAGGTACCCATTAGAGTTGGGTGGACTCAGGGGCGCCCGAAAAATCACGAAATTCAAAATCCCAGTCTTCGCCGATTTTCGAACCCAGGACCCCTGGTTCGGAAGCCAAGTGCTTAACTACTCAGCCACCGCGCCCCTAGAGTTAAGTAGCTACATGCTCAAAAAAAAAAAAAAACGACAATGGAATGTTCACAGAAGTAAAAATGTATAAGGAGCTGTATATAAACAAGGAAAGACCACAATCGGGGTCGTTTAGTTTTCAAATAAATATAGTATGTCTCCTTTTGTGAATCTAATAGTGACATACAATTATATTGTGTATTTGTAGTTTGTATACAATATTTCCGTGATTCCAAGTTGAGGTATACAAGTGTTTTTATTTCGTAAAGAGGACTTCTGTTTCTTCACATAAATAAGTAGCTCCGGCAATACAGTGGAGTTTGGGTCATCGTATTTCCGGAATTATGCAGGTCATATTCCAAAAGCACACAAATCCATCATATCAACCATCCAGACCCCTAAGCTTCACTGTTATTCTTTCACTCAGCAAAGCCATAAACTTCGGTAAAATCAATTTAACACCCATTTCCCTGATCTTTAATGCAACTATCATAGCCCTAAGCTTTGGTAAAATACATTCGCCCTCCAGTGCGGTATAATCTATTAGCCTATACCAGTCCTTAACGTCCAAAAGAAGCCTTTAATAGATGACCGACCAAAATATTTGACCATATACCTCAATAGGGTTAGTGGCGTGGATGATGTGTGGTAAAGCGCTTGGCTTAAGAACCGAGAGGTCTCGGGTTTGAATCTAGGTGAAAACTGATATTTTGAATTTCAGGATTTTTATGGCCGCCCCTTGAGTCTTCAAAACTTTAACGGGTACCTGACATTAGTTGGGAAAAGAAAAAGCGGTTGGTCGCTGCGTTGGCCATATGACACCCTAGTTAACCATCAGCCATAGAAACAGATGAACTTCACATCATCTGCACTATAGTTTGCAAGGTCTGAAAGGGGAACTAAACTTACTTTTATACCTCTTCAGGGTGTGCTACGAAATAATTTAAAACTCTCTGACATCCCGGGTATTTTGTTGAATTATTCTTTTCCGCGCCAATATTTTCTCAAGCTCATGAAAATAATGGCTTCACTTCCCCGATGAATCTACACCCCTCAAAGCTCCCACCATTTCTACAACAAAAATACAACAACAACAAAATTCCACAAACTCATTTGCTGAAATTGTGTTTTCCTTTGCGAAACTGTTTGGGAGAAAGTTTTGGCGTTTTTCTTTCCCCGATAGGGGTTCGGGTAACTTTTGAAGAGAGCAAAGAGGGGAGATAAGTACGGAACAAGAGACGGGATGTAGAGCCAACAGCTTCATTAGTCTCCCATTGTTTCTCGCTATCAGGAGAGAGCATTCTCTTTAAAAAAAAAAAAGGCGGGAAAGTCGTTCTTCCCTTGATGATAAACACGTGATTATGGTTACCAAACATCAGATAGTCTTACGACCGACGGCAATTAATTTGCCTTAAGAACACAAAACATTTTTGGTGCTCTTTTTTTCTTTTTCTTCTCCTGAACCAGGAGCCAAGAAACACTCCCCCCCCCCAACCACCACCACCACCACCGGGGGAAAAAAAATCAAAAGCATAAATTTCTTTTCACTCACTTCCATTGCTAATCCGCAAAAACCAAAGCAAACAAGTTGGCCAGATTTTATAATCAAGAATGACAGGCCAAACTGGAATGGAGAGGAATTTCTTTTTTCTTTGGCTGAGCAAGAACGAACGTAGGTGAAAGAAAAGAAGAGCGATGCCAGACAATTTTAGGATCGATTCACATTTTTTTTTTCATTCTGAATAAATGAAAGCGATACCAATATCGATATTTTTTTTTTTTATAAATTAGTTATCAATATATGTAATTTTTGTTCTTCAATTCACTTTACCTCTGACGGGCCTCGAGCTTTCTGAGACAATACGCGCTACAAAATAGTGCCTAAATCTCTCGATCAAATACCACCCGCATACTAAACTTTAGAACAGACACACACACACTGAGTTCCATGTAGGTGACAAAGGATGCTCGCAACAGATATTGTGGAACGACGTTGAAAAAGTTTTGTTTGTGCGCTCTTTCTGGATGACCAATGACCACTCATGGGTATATATAGCCGTGCTAAACGCGGATGTGGAGCGTGACCTCCGTGACTATGTCGAAGGTGCCGACGGGAGGCGCTGGTGGCTGCGCGTTAATGCGCTTGACTTACGGACCGTGGGTCCCGAGTTTGGATCCTGCTGTAGACTGAGATTTTTTTACTTTCGGTATCTTTAGGGCCCCTCTGAATCCACCCAGCTCTAATGGGAACCTGACAATAGTTTGGAGAAAGTAAATAGGCTGTCTACATGCAGCCCTTATTAAACGAGGGCCATAGAAACAGATCTTTACATCATCTGCCCCGGAGATCATAAGGTCTGAAAAGGAGACTTTACTTAAACGAGGATGAATGGATTTATTAGACTGCAAACACAGCACCAACATACAGAAGCAGAAAAGAAACACATTCGTGTTCCTGTGGTATTTGATCGGCTGATCCTTTGAAATCTAAGGGCTCTAGCTTAGTGTTGGCATCTAGTTTATATGACAAATGTACATTCGACTCGTAATATACATAGTGCTATCTTTTTTTTTTTTTTTTACAAAGCTTATATCAATTCACTCCGGCTGTCTGTCTGGTAAAAGGGTTCTACGCGTTATTTCTCCAACACCCAATCTCGGATGCAATTATTTCTTCTACCTGACAAAACAAGAATTAAAAAAAAAAATCACCATTAAGATAACTAACTATAGGTAATTAATTATTCTGTTCGATATCAAACAAGGGAAAGAAATTGTACTTGACTAATGTGGTTAGATAAACTGAATTGGTGCCTTTTGAACAATGTAGAAAGAAATATGTGTTCGCTTTAAAGTTTGAAAATAACGATAGATAACTATAAAACCTACTTTCACAACATTTCCCTGGCACAGCGGTTAGTGTGTTGGCTTGAGGAGGCTTAAATAGGCTTGAGCCCTCAAGTTCAAAATCAGGTCGTTTCAACTTTTTTGTGTTTTGTGTAAATGCATTTAAAAAGTGATCACGGTAAACTTCACCCAGTTACACCCTTCTCCACCCCACCCCTCCGTTTCTCAACTGTTTTAGACAAGTGATAGGACCGTAGAGCATTGAGAACGCTTAAAGCATGAATTATTGCTAAACAAACACAAGTGGTAAAAAAAAAAAAATTCTAATCGCACAGACTTTTTATTGTTAGTCTAGATCTATTACAGATTAAATAACATGACTGATCAAAACTAATTGATACAACTGCTCTTAATATAAGCTCTTTTGTGTGTGTGTGTCTTTTTAAGGATTTTTTGTTTATACTTTTCTTGTATAAGGCTTCTTATTGCAAGTATGAATAAAGAAATCAAAGGAGAATCGAATCGTATATATACAGAAGACAAATGAATATATGTTTATTGTTATAAGGAATCGATTCAATAGACAATAGAATCGGATTCGCGCACACTAATACTTGAAACACAGAGAAAGAAGATCTTTGAGAAGGAAAAGAGAGAGAGAGAAAGAGAGAGAGAGAAGAAGAAGAAGAAGAAACGTTTCTCTTGTTTCCCCACATTCCAAGATACCATGATTTCAAACGTTTATTTTTTTATCCGCCCTTAAAAAAAAAAAAAGGAGAACAGAAAAAAAAGGGTGGGGGGTGGTTGGGGGGGGGGGTGAGATGGAAGGAGAGAGCGTGCTAAAGGGTGGTTATATTTTCGAGAAGGAGTTTATTAAAGTGTTAAAGTAAATAAACTGTCAGGCCAAGGGCGTAATTACATGGAGGCTTGAGCGCCCTGCCTGATGGACAAGGAACACATGGTAGACAAACAATGGAGTTCTCGATTCTCCACTATCAGCAGGCAGGATGAGAAAAAGAAAAGGGAGGGGTTTATGGGGAGAAGGGGGGGGGGGGCGGGGGCAGGACCTGACTTCAGGGTTTTCACTCAAACCGAAATAGGAATCAATGGTTAGAAACGTGTTTATACCCCCCGCTTTAAACGTTGAGGAAAACTACATCTGAATGTTGTTGTTTTTTCATGTATATATTTTAAATTACAGACAATATAAACAAAAATGTAAACAAAGTTTTAAAACCGAAATACTGATCAATGTTGAAACAAAAATTGTTGTATTTTAAAATTGCATTTGGCGGAATAGTTAGAATAGTATGCATATGACATCGGCACTACCTAAACCATTAGAGTTGGTCTAGTGGATTACATTGCAGTATACAGATCTATGAGTTTTCAAAAGTAAAACTGCACGGTAGGATTATGCTTCGAAATTGTTCAAGTTATTTAAATACTCGATCAAAGCAAAACTTAGTTCAACTTTAAACCAGACACAACAGAAAGAAACACACAAGTTCAACTCCAAACCAGACACAACAGAAAGAAACACACAAGTTCAACTTTAAACCAGACACAACAGAAAGAAACACACAAGTTCAACTCCAAACCAGACACAACAGAAAGAAACACACAAGTTCAACTCCAATATAGACACAACAGAAAGAAACACACATGTTCAACTCCAATATAGACACATCAGAAAGAAACACACAAGTTCAACTTTAAACCAGATACAACAGAAAGAAACACACAAGTTCAACTCCAATATAGACACAACAGAAAGAAACACACAAGTTCAACTCCAATATAGACACAACAGAAAGAAACACACAAGTTCAACTCCAATATAGACACAACAGAAAGAAATATCACTAGTTGACAATTGGGGCTAGTGAAATTTGCTTTGGTGGGATGACGCCAGAGAACGCTGATAATGTATCATCGAATGCTGCATACCGGTGCTTTAAGGAAGAGGCCCCAAAACCTCCTTATAGAAGAAAAACTGCATGGAGAGCTGCCTGATCTGGAAACCACTGCGCAATTCATCTCAGATATGACTAGTTCCCTGAGCCTTCTAACGTGATAGTAAGAACAAAGAAGAAGAAGAATGAAGCTTAAACTCTTCTATGGAAGTATTTCCACATTAAAAAAAAAAAGAATATAACAAATACAAAAAACAAATCGATGAGCTTCCGTGGATAGCGATGTCTGAATGGGGTACGTCTAACTTGAAATTATTATTACAAATAAAGATAGAAGAAGTCAGTTTTATTATATATAAAAATCAAAATTAAAAAAAACATAAAAAAGCTAACCACAAAAAAATATATATATATATATACCAGTACCTCAAAAAAAAAAAAATATACCAGTACCTCAAAAAAAAAAAATATACCAGTACCTCAAAAAAAAAAAAAATATACCAGTACCTCAAAAAAAAAAAAAAAAAAAAAGCCCGAGGGGGAAAGCCTTCTATTTAAAACAAAATTGTTTAACCCCTGACTTACTTTTATAGTTACCACATGTTCGCGGTGAATGAAAAACACAGGCGGAAGGGGGGGGAGGGAGGGTCCCGGGCGTCTTGGTTGGATACACCCCTGTCAGGAGAAGATAAATCATGCTGAATCAAAAGTGGAGAAGCTGAAGACGGCCAGGAGGTGGAGAGAATCAAGAAGATATTACATCTGACAGGGCATTCTTGCTATGACATGGATCAAACACCTCCCACCTACCCCACTCCCTCTAAGTCAACAGGGGCCCCCCCCACCTCCCATCTACCTCCCCTAAGTCAACGGGGGCACCCATCATTGTGCTAGAAATAAGCACAGCCCACTTATCAAACGTATCTTATTTAATACACTTTGCAGATCTAGCCAAAACAATGCAACCTTCCAAAACATGTACAAGTCTTTGGAAGGGGGGGGGGGGGAGAAAAAAAAAACCTTCACAAATGTCAACAATAACGCCTTCCTCCTAAACATGCTAGTAGGAAAAACCAAAAGTTCTCATTTCAAAAACAAGGCATACATGTAACAATTCTGAAAAAAAAAACGATTATAAAAAAAATCAGAAGCCAAAGACTTTTCTCCAAGGACGGCTCCTTGGCAGTGCGGTATGCGCGCTGGACTCTCGTTCGGTCTGTTGTCTCGATGGTCCAGAGTTCATAACCCTGCCAGCTGCCACCCCCCGTCGTCCTGAGGGAGGTTTGGGCTAGGAAGTGGCGATCTCCAACTTTGAAGGAACATCCGAAACATGTAAAACATTTTACAAAATAAAATTTGAAGTCAAATAGATTTCTCTAAAATAAAATTTGAATTCAAATAGATTTCTCTTAAATAAGATTTGAAGTCAAATAGATTTCTCTAAAAATAATATTTGAAGTCAAATAGATTTCTCTAAAATAATATTTGAAGTCAAATAGATTTCTCTAAAATAATATTTGAAGTCAAATAGATTTCTCTAAAATAATATTTGATTTCAAATAGATTTCTCTAAAATAATATTTGAATTCAAATAGATTTCTCTAAAATAATATTTGAATTCGAATAGAATTCTCTAAAATAATATTTGAAGTCAAATAGATTTCTCTAAAATAATATTTGAAGTCAAATAGATTTCTCTAAAATAATATTTGAAGTCAAATAGATTTCTCTAAAATAATATTTGAAGTTTTCTTCTTGGTAAAATTTGTAGTTAAATTTTCTCCTGCATAGAAGAATAAAATTTTAAGACCACTCTTGCCAAAGCAGTAATTGCATTTTAAAAATTCTCAAAATTATTACATACTTTTTTTTTCAATAAAAAGTTTATTAACTTTTCCGGTTCTCTGTACAACGGATACACCAAAACGTTATCTATTTATAGAATTGATTCCATTATGAAAATGCCTCATATCGCTCGAATCGCAAGGAGATTAATATGACGATTCTAAAGTTGTCTGAACTCTGGTTGCTATCGAGGGCCAATAATTGAAATATGGGTCCCTTTGTTTTGCCAAACATGTCTGCCAATGTAAATGTACTGTACAGAGATGTTGAGCAATGTACTGACAGTGATTATAAATTAAATCCTATGTAACGTTTTGTTATAATTTTAAATCATTGAAATCCCGTTGGATTCGCTGACAAACAAACTAAAAATGTGTTTCACAATCAAAACTGATTTAGACGAATTTTTAGTTGTATTCATGGTGGTACACTATCAACCGTTGAGCATTATAAAATAAGCCTTAGCACAAACACACACTGTACACACAGACACACACACTGTGACACACACACACACAATGTGACACACACACTGTGACACACACACACTGTGACACACACACACACACACACCTACAAAACCCTAGATTTACCTTCTACATATAAAGAAACATATTTCTTCACTGAAAATTTCAAGCACTAGGGACATAATAAAATGTCAGGGGATGGAAAAAAAAAAATAGTATCAGTTTTACAGAATAATTTTTACAAAACTTTTTTCTGGTTGCCTTAAAAAAGAGAAAGGGGAAATAAAAGGGAAACAATAATCACGGCATTAGTTCCCCTTATCCCCCCCCCCCCCCCCCCCCCCCCCCCCACAATCTGTAATCCAACTAGTTGTGGTAGACATCACACACATTATTTCATTTTCTTATCAATGAAGTGATTATTAAATAAATGCTTTTTGTGGCTTAGCCGGTGGGTAAAAATTTACATATAATTCTTACATGGTCAAATCTCCACAGTTCACATCACAGTTTATATTTAAATGTGGGACGCAAGTCAGAAATGAAGAGCAAAACTAATCAATCTCAGCTTTCCAACTTGAAAATATTGTTCGATATATACAACTGATGTTGAGGTGCTCGTGGGGAGTCGTGAAGAAGACTTCACGATAAAATAAAACAAAACTTTTTTAACAAAACCTTAACAGTACCTCGACTTTTTTTTTTTTAAGTACACTTGATCATGACGTTTAACTGCGAAATATAACGTTTCGTGGAAGCTACAGAAAAAGTACTGAAACCTTTCAGACGAATTTAACCTCTTTATGCTGAAGAGATCTTGAAACAAAAAAAGAAATCTCGCTACTTTTAGCATTTAACACGATTGGGACTCAACGCATTCAGTAAAACAAAAACAAAAAAAATGTTTTTGAGGTGGGATTAGGTGTTGGCTGCAGGCGGATCGAATGAACAAAAATTAATTCCTTCGTCTGTTTTAATTTAATTTCCACCTCGACGCCCCCCCTTCCTCCCCTGCCCCCTACTTTTAACACTAATCGCGGTAAAAGCCCCGGCTAACGTTAAACCTCAAAAGAGAGATCTACTAGTTGAGTGTGCTCAGCATACAAACATCTGGCAGGAACATGGAAGCCGCTTCGCCACCGTCCCTTTCTCCACGGGGGCATCGTCTGCTACGATATGGCCGTATCGGGTTACCCACCCTTGTCAAACACTTTTTTTTACTTTCTTAAAGTTTAGAAAACAACTGTTGTTTTTTTTAATTTCCAAAAAATATGTATATGTAATTTGTTGAAAAAATTGACCAATCGATGCAGCGTGGTAGAACACACACACAAAAAAAACAAAATTGTGTGATGATTTATTTTAATTTGACGAATAGCACATTAATATTCGATCAGGCAGACTCCAGCCAAGGGCTTGAACAGCGAAGGAAGTCTGACCATCTTTATATAAACACCAACAGTGAGAGTCCCTCGTGATTCACGTGTCCTCACAGTACATGTGTTTTTAATGATCGGAGAGAGACAGTGTGCATGACATGTAAAAATACTGTTCAACGTCAGTATGTGGATACCAAAGTAACTGAACGTGAAGTCACTGGTGTGCTTTAAAACAAAACGAAATGTGCATAAAAACAAAACGAAGTATACATTTAGAAAATACGTAAAAAAAAAAAACACCTAATCAAGGGGAGTAGCTCTATATTTACAGCCATATATCTCTATTATATGATGTTTTCCTTTTTTATATCTAACAATTTTACTAAATTAGCATATTGGTTGTTTTTATTTTTTTAAATTGATTTGCGTTTTGATAGAAACAATGAATAAATGTGCACAAGTTTCAGCTTGATCCGAGAATGGGTGAAATGGCGTGTTAAACAGGTGTAGGTACTAGACAGACGGAGACAGTGAGTTTGTAAGCTTTGTAATAAGGAAACGTATCGATGTTTTGTTTGAAGGAGGTGGCAGCAACCTAAATCCCTCTCCTCTAGACCTTTCTCTTACCCCCTCTCTTTGTAAGCTTTGTCTCTTTCCCTACTAACGTTCTGAGAAAGAAACGCAGAGTTGCATCGACCTCTAAAGAAGGCAACTCCTAGTTTACGCTGAAACGAATCTGAGACTTCTCGTGTTCCAAACAATAAGAATGCAGAGCTGCATGAAATGGCCAAGCCAGGAGCATCTTTAGTTTTCAATTGCTCAACATCCTAGTTGGACAATTTACTTATAAATTTTTTGGATGAAATCCATAAAACCAGAAGGGGGTGGGGGAGGTTAAGCCACTTCTTTTGGAATGTTTGCGGAGAATTCTCTCTTACGGGGCGGCTCAATAACAGAAGACACACATTCTCGAGGCTGGGCAGCCGCTTAGCGGTTTATGCCACTCAAATGTGATACTCGCTGGGCTACCGCCGAAGGCAAGTGCAGACGGTGAAAGAGAACTTGGATCGACTTTTTCAGTTCTGGACTCTAACACAACATAAGCAAATCTGCTGACCGAAGTTTTACCGTGACATATAAGGATTTAATAAAACAATATGAGTTTATAGAAACTCGTAGGCGGCCCAACGGGTCAGGTAAACAAATAGGTACGTTACACCCAAAATCATATTATGCTCGCAGTTCTGAGTAATTAGATCCATCAAAAGACAGTGAAAGCCGTTTGCTTGTTTTAAAAATGGTTTATATGCATTTGCATATATTTCAGACTTTCCTTTTAAAAACAAGAGCTCGTTTACCTACGTAGAGGTTTAGAATATAAGCAATTTTTCCACCCGTGAAAATATTATAAAAATATTTTTAAAACTATGAAGATACATAAGATATGTATATTTGATTTTTTTAAAAGCGACTTAACTTTTTTTTTCTTTTTTGAGGGCTATGAAAAGCCCTTCTGCTTAATTCAAGCGAGATGAAGAAGCAGCGAAACTAAATTTATTTTAAACTTATTGAGTTCTAAAGAAAATCATCATCTTCACCTAACCATAGTCTATCGTACCATTGGAGCATCACACAAGATTTGTTGACCGTCATAATCTCTGACTTTGTCTTAGATTATCTTATTTCAATGACAGGCCACTCCACTCTTTTCAAAGTCGTCCTCAATTTTTTCATCGCTTTCTCTGTCTGCTTCTTCTTTTTCCTGGTACTATCCCTTGAACGACTCGAACGACTTTCCCAGAAATTCAACAGTTGCTTTATATCGTTGGAAAAAGAATCACTAGCTCGCTGGCCACACTGGGAAATCCCAAATTTGACAGTTATAACACCAGAAGTAAATTTAAATTTGGCAAGAGATCGGGAAAATATTAATGTTGAGCGTATCAGGTATTTCCGAGTGTATTCATTTCAGAGTTTAATAAATAAAAATAAAATCTTCTCACACAAGATCTAAAGGCCAATTATTGGTATCTTATCTTATCTTATATAATACAGACGTTACTTCAAAAAAAGAAGATGATTACGTCCTACGCGTCATGCATTTAGTCATGCATATTAACCAATGACTTAAATTCTGCCAAGTCACTGGTTTTCCTAGCTAGCTCAGGCAACCCATTCCATGCTCTAATAGCACTAGGGAAGAAGTAGTATTTGTACAAATTTGTCCTAGCATATGGGATGAGGAATGTGCCTTTATCTTTGTGTCTTTCAGAGTATTTTATTAAATTTTGTTTTTGTATTTGAAGATTATGGTTCAGTGTTTTATGTATAATTGCTACTTTACTTTTGAGTCTTCTGTCCTGAAGGCTTTCTAAATTTAGTGATTTTACTATAGGTGTTACTCTAGTCAAATGTGAATATTCATTTGTTATGAATCTCACTGCTCTATTTTGTGTCTGTTCCAGTTTCTTAATGTTTTCTTGAGTTGAGGGGTCCCAAACGGAGGATGCATATTCTATTATTGGCCTAACCAAGGTTAAATAACATTTTAGTTTTATGTTCTTATTTGATTTATAGAAATTTCTTTTAATAAATCCTAATACTTTGTTTGATTTTTTAATAGTTTCATCAATATGTGGATTCCATGACAGTTTTTCATTTATTATAACACCTAGGTATTTTGCGTTTTTAGTCTGTGTTACTGGTTTGCCATGAATAAGATAAGTGGAATTAATTTGTTTTAGCTTTTTTGTTACTCTTAACAACTGACATCTTTCTGGGTGGAAAGACATGCTCCAATTTGATTCCCATTTCTGTAATTCATCTTGTAAAATATCTGTGTCTTGTGTTGTTTTTATTGTTCTATATATTATGCAATCGTCTGCAAATAATCTGACTTTTGTTCCTGAACTAATGCAATTTGGTAAATCATTTATGTAAATTAGAAATAGTAGTGGACCCAAGACTGTTCCTTGAGGTACACCTGAGTTTACTGTTATTGGTGTTGATTTAGAGCCATTTATTATTACAGTTTGTTCTCTCCCTATCAGAAAATCTTTAATCCACTGATGCAGTGGACCATTAATGCCGAAATATTTTAATTTTTTAAGCAAACTATGGTGGTGAACTTTGTCAAAAGCCTTAGAAAAATCTAGTAAGATAGCATCTATTTGTTCACTATTATCTAAACCTTTTGAAAAATCATCAATTAGTCCTTTTAGTTGTGTTTCACATGATCTATATTTCCTAAAGCCATGTTGGTATGGTGTGAGGACATTTTGTTTGTCTAAGTGGTTTATGATGTTGCTACATATTATGTGTTCTAGGATCTAATAGATCTAATGGTATAATAGAAAGTTTAGTCGATCTATGGAGGCGGGATTGCAGAGCGGTAAAGCGTCTGGCGGTGTCCAGGGTTCGAATCCTGGGTTTTTTAATTTAATACGCGCCTGATTCCACCCAGCTCTAATAGGTACCTGACATTAGTTGGGGAAAAGTAAAGGTGGTTGGTCGTTTTGCTGGCAAACCCACTGAAACAGATTATCTTTGCATGTATTGCAAGGTCGGAAACAGGAAACTTTACAAGTAGATCTATACATTCGCTTGACCAAGGATTCTTTTACTTGCGACGGGGGTTGGGATTGGAGGCGGGGTAAAAAAAATCTAATTACGAGAAAAACAATCGCTCCATAAAAAGGAGGTATTGTCTTTAAAAAAAATAATTTTTTCTTGTTTATGTTACTTGATTATCATTACGATCTGGAAACGAGGCGAAATACATTTGAAATAGCTCTGAATGAATCATAAAAGTTTATTATAGATTGAGATTACACTAAAAGGTTGAGTAGAAAGCATGACGGGAAAGACAGCCAGTTACTACAGGCGGAAGTTCCAGATGCTAAATAAAAGATGTCTAGGTTGAAACTCGAGACCGAAACTTGTAGTCTGGTGAAATATTGATAGAGGCCCGAAACCTGCACCTTAACTGTCTGGGACAAAACAGGAAGAAAAAGAAGGATGGAAACTAGTTCCCTTGAAGACATTTAGATGAAGTTCAATACTGAGACTAATACATAGCGTGTGTGTAGGCTGTATAGTGTAAGTGCAGTACAGTTAACTTATATACGGCTTATATCTGGAGAGAGAAATAAATAAAAAAGCGCAAAAAGGCTTTCTGTTGATAATATTTAATGATCCGGTTATTTGGAAGTGCTTGTATTTTTTTATTTACTCAAAATATACATCATCTGCCCTATAGATCGCAAGATCTAAAAGGGAAACTTTATTTTTTTATTCAAATAAGAATAATAAATCTAACAAAGAAACATAAGTGTTTGTAGTACTAAAGACACTTTATCTAAGGGAAGCAATCCAAGTATTTATTTTTTAAAATGAAGCTTAAAGAGTTATCTTATTTATATATAAAAATTGATTTTTTTCTCTCCAACAAGACAATAAAGTTAGCGCAATATTTGTGTATAAACCAAAACAGAATAAGACTGTCTCAATTGCTTGAGAATGGGATGAAATTAACCAGATATAACAAGAAGATAGCAAGCAAGCGAAGTGAAGTCATCCTAGAATCAGTGTTCGTCCACCGTAACAGGAGAACCAACGTGCCTTTCCCAAACTGCACACGACAACTGTTTTGTTACATGCGTCCTAGCGAGCTGATCAAACAACCCTTTGCAGCCACTCAATGTATCACAACCACCCTCCATCAAAAATTAAAATGCTTATAAAGTATATGCCGCTGTCAAGAGGTATACGCGCCCGACCATTAGTTACAGAAGGCCTAAACACTGACCTGCAAGTGACGGTTGTGACGTTGCAGGTCAGTCTCAAGGCCTTCTATAACGATTGGTCTCGATACGCGTCAAGGTCCCAAGAAAAGTGTTAACAGGAAGTTTATTAACACATTGGCTATTCGAAACTTCGACTTTCTAGACAGAAAGAGTGGATCTATAAGAAGACAAAATTAGAACTATGAAAAATCGGTTTGAAATTGAATAGAGAGGGGGGGGGGGGGATCTTGAGTTTTAACACTCAGAAAGACACAAAGATAAAGGCACATTCCTTGTTCCATATGCTAAGACAAATTTGTACAAATGCTCCTTCTTCCCTAGTGCTATACGAGCATTGAGTTCCCTGAGTCAGCCAGGAAAACCAGTGACTTGGCAGAGCTTAAGTGGGGGGTAGCTGACATTTTATTTTCAACCAGTGCTGTCTACTTTAGAGTTGGCAACGCATGTTCAGTCTGACCACAAGCTAGTTCTCGAGCATGTGTGTCGTCGGAATGTCGAAGCCTCAACAACTCTATCCGTTCTTCTACGCTCCCGATCACTCAATGGCCCTAAAAGGTCTCCATGACCTCATCTTCCCTTTGCCCGGACTCGCCCTCTAATTTCAACAAAAAAAAACAACTGAATCACTTCAGAAGAAAACAAAACGGTCTTATCGACACCGAGGGTAGAAGAGACCCCGCCCATTTCTGTCAACGCGGCCCCCCCCCCTCGCTTTCGTTCGATCGATTTTCCGGTAATTAGTCGTCACGAAATTGAAAAGGCCAATTGGAGATCAAGAAATGTATTTTTGTTGGTTGATCAGTCTCGTTTACGCCAATGATTGTATGCCCAATAAATGTGCCAAACTCACACGTGATATGCACTCGTTTAAAATAAACTGTACAAGCTGATACAGCAACTCTGGATATCAAGTTTACAATCTAACCACACAGTAGTAAGCAATAGCCAGAGAGAGAGAGAGAGCGAGAGAGAGAGAGAGAAGAGACTGAATACATGACACATTTATGCACAAGAACGAAATAGGTTGCCGAGATTAATTTTTTTGCAATAAATCTCCCGCCAATACCCTTCAGAGTAGAGATGGCAAAGAGAGATAACCCAAGACAAACAAAAATGTAGCACTTCAATGATTTATGGGCCTTGCTCTAGTGGGGCTCCCCTTACCGCCCAGTCAAGGATACAGTCATGAGCTCCTTATTATTGGTCGATTCCTCGCTTGACTGCGCAACCAAAGCGTCAAAAAACAAAAAGGGAGGAGGGTTGGGGGGGGGGGGGATATACAGTCTAAATTCATAGCCACTAACGCAAGACAACATCCTAGAGACGCAAGAATGGTTATATTGTCTTACGCGTCCACCCACAATAAAGTCTAGCAGTAAATTATTCCCCAAGCATCTTGAAAAGAGGGAAGTCACGCACAGATAAATCTAGGTTCAAGGAAGGATTGAGCCCCTTTTTTAAAAAAAAAAAATGTGTGTATGGTTTTTGGTCGGATTATATTGGTGGGGGGGGGGGGGGGGGCTTTGATGGCTCCTCACTGATTGAGAACTTGAGATAAGGCGGGCTGTTGGTACAGGGATATATGTTAATCTCTGGTTGGTTAGGCTTTACAGGCTGTAACATGTGGCGTGGTTGGGTGGTCAGGAAGAAATGTGGCCGCTGGAAACAATGCTGTAGTAAAGGGTAAGATAATGGTTAGGGTTTGTTTCCCTTTTTGAAAAATTGGGATCAACAAAAGTTAAACAGTCTTGTGGTCAACAACTAAATAGATTAGGTCAGTGATATGTGATGCGGTGCTAGGATATTAAAGGTTGCGGGATTCAGGCGCTACACACACACAAACAATTTAAACTTATTATTTTTCCCCATACAGAGGCGTAGCTAGGGGAGAGGGTCTAAATTCGCAAGTCCCCCCGGGCACCCACTTGGGGGGGGGGGGGGTTAATGAATGTTCTAAATGTAATCTTGCTATTCAAGTGGAGTCAACACTACTAGCCAACATTGCACTAGAATATAGATGACCTTTGCTGCAACAGAAAGCACGACGTGAGGCGCTAGACTATGGTATTATCCATTAAAGAATCTTAATGGTCATCTTTCGTTCATTTTACTTACTTACTGTAGTCATTTGGAATTTAGACTTAAAATATATTTATTAAGTACATTATCTCATGTCATGATGTCGAATGTCAAAATGCAGGGGGCCCTTGAAAAGGTCCAGCCCCCCCCCCCCACCACCACCTGAAGATCCCGAGATCCCTAGCTACACCACTGGCCCCATACTTAAATAGTGTGACCAGTGACTGGTTTGTCCTGGTGTGGTATCTAGATCTAAGTGTGTTTAAATAAAAAAAAAGAAAAAAAAACAAGCGAGAGAAGAAAGAAAATGGCATCGAAAGAATCGCTGAAGTATAACCGCGTCAATCCAGAAATGCTTAAAAAGCAAGTCACCGCAAGGGAAGTAACTCCATTATTTGGATGTTGGTAGGGTTAGCCTTGAAATAAGGTTGTTGTTTTTTTTCTAATAAAGGCTGACTTCACCCATCCTCAGGATATCATGTCGCCTACGTATGTTTTGCAATATGAATCGATGGAACGTCTTCCGTACTTACAATCGATAGTCTATCTATCTTATTGCTGTAGGTTAACACAAAAACACTTTTTTACATTACCTCTATATTTATACATGTTAAATTTGTATAGTTTTTAATGGCATTTAATTTTAATTTTATTGATATCCAATGTGTCATTTAAATGAATATATTAAATATTGCTCATTTCATGATTTTTTACAATTACTATTTGTTAGATATAATGATCAGATGATGAAAGTAACAGATGATGAAGTGACCAGGGATGAAATGGCCAAGGATGAAGTGATCGGGGATGAAGTGGCCAAAAATTAAATGAGCAGGGATGAAATGATCAGGGATGAAATGGCCAAGGATGAAGTGATCGGGGATGAAGTGGCCAAAAATTAAATGAGCAGGGATGAAATGGTCAGGGGATGAAATGATCAGGGATGAAATGGCCAAGGATGAAGTGATCGGGGATGAAGTGGCCAAAAATTAAATGAGCAGGGATGAAATGGTCAGGGGATGAAATGATCAGGGATGAAATGATCGGGGATGAAGTGATCGGGGATGAAGTGATCAGGGATGAAATGATCGGGGATGAAGTGATCAGGGATGAAATGATCGGGGATGAAGTGATCAGGGATGAAATGATCGGGGATGAAGTGATCAGGGATGAAATGATCGGGGATGAAGTGATCAGGGATGAAATGATCGGGGATGAAATGGCCAAGGATGAAGTGATCGGGGATGAAGTGATCGGGGATGAAATGACCGGAAACCTTTTTATTTTTTTTTAAATAACAGGAAGCACTCATTTTGCACTGAGTCAGCTAATTACAAGTTATTTCATTAAAAGTAAAGAAAACTTACAAAATAGTGCACAGTTCTATTTGACCTGATTTCATTCAAAGCAAGCTGTGAAAATATAACACAGTATTTGTTACATATACATTTTTATTTCAATTCTACATGGCTTTTATGTTGTTTTTTAATTCAGTATTTTTTAGGAAATGGAACAATCTTGTTAACTTTAATATACACACAGAGGGTGTATCAAGAACTCTCAGTCCAGTTAAGAAAAGTCTGTAGTTTGAGGAGCCAGTGAATGTCTAGTAGAAATCAACTGTTGTTTTTGTTTTAATTTACTTAGATTTTGTTCCGATTTTGGCCATTATCCTTTCATTAGCACAACATAGTACCAGACTGTTATTTCTGCATTCACTATCTCAGATCTTTTTTTGATTCAATGATTAACAAAAGATTGATCAGAATCATTTCAAAGTTAACAAAGGAGGCCTGTATGTGCCAACAACTAATTGAACTAAACGTTTAGTGTTTACTCCAAAGAATTAGTAAACAAAGAGTACATTGTTTGACCTTTAAAAATGAATAGTTCTGCTTAGGGAATCTATTTCATAATCATATTGAACGGCTGCCAGGTCATGAGGTATGCGCACAGGACTGTTGTTCGATGGTCTAGATGGTTTTGGGTTCATGCCTTGCCCACTGCCATCCCATTTAACATTTTACTAACATTTTTTATCTGTAGACTATATCAAGAATCTAGTAGATTCTAATAGTCAGTCAGTTAAGACTAGTGTTATGGACCTGTGTGACCTAATTTAAAATGGATGGTAGACTCTAAAGTTGAATTTTATACCTCTACTGCCTCTAGATCTCTAATGAATAATTCTAGTCTAGAATCTATTAAAAAAATAATAATAATAACTAGAGCTAGATTAAATTTTAAAAGATTTGGCCTAGTCTAAATAAATATATATCTAGAATCAGAATGACAAAATAACATAAAAACGATAATAAAAAAAAAAAAAAAGAAGCTTTCAGTTAACATGACAAGATACCTGAATCGGTAGGCATGTTAAAAAAGTTATTATTATAGCAGAATGATCTTCCTTATTTATAATACTGTCAGATTACTTAAATAAAATGTGTTTTTAATGTTTATTCACATAAAGACTTTAGACTACCCTAACCCTAGCCCCTTAATTCCCAAAGTAAAGTAAAGTTCACATTCAGGAACATCCAATCTATAGGGAAGATGATGTTAAGGTCATGTTTTCTTTGGCTGAGGATTAACGAGCAGGGTGTCATGTGGCCAGCACAATGTCCAACCAATCACTTTTACTTTCCAAAACCAAAGTCAAGTACCCATTAGAGTTGGGTGAACTCAAGGGTGTCCTGAAAGCCCGTGACCCCAGGTTTGGAAACCAAGTGCTTCTCTAAGTTCCATAATCCTACTATTCTCTAATTCCTAGCCCCTAACCACTTAACATAATGTAAAATGTATTATAATTTTTATTCTGCTATTTCAATAACCAGAACTCCTACACTGTACAGAAGAAGTTGGCAAATACTGAAAAGGTTAAACAAGGGAGGTTATCTTGTGCTAGTCTTAAGAAAGAAAATGGATGGTGCATGGGTTCCAGTAACAATAGAGCTATACATTAAAACGATAGTAAATTTTTAAAATCTAACTTTCAATCAGTCTCCAGGCAAAACAAATTAATATTTGTAATTTTTTTATTCAAATTCTTACAATTATGGGAAGAGCAGATTGAATAGTTTCTCTACCGAGTCTAGACTAAATCTATATACATATATATTTTATTTTATTTAGAGTTTACTGGTCTAAGCCTAGTAGATGTATTTGATATAGATTTTATAGATCTAGCTCTACCCTGGGACTAAGGACTAGATCTAGAGAATAGTATAGAATCTAGATCTAAATAGATTGACTACTACTAATACTAGATTATAGATAATTGATATCAATAGTATATGAATATGATGCCCAGCCTATGATCTATCATTAGTTAAAATTTAGTATCATAATCATTAATGATCATTATCATTCATTAGACTAAGTATATAGAATTATAGATCTGTCTAGACTAGATGTAGAATTTTGGACTATGACATGACTATACTGATAGATCTTTAGTATAATAGTATACTAATTTAGTAATTTACTAAATTTATTAATTAATATTAACTATCTGGATATAAAATAGTATTATCTGAAATCAAAATTTTACATCTATCATTGATAGTATGATAAGTAGGCCCCTATCATGATTCAATCAATAATGATTTAATTTTTAAATGATAATCTTCTAAGACCTAACCTAAAATTAGATTCTAATCTATCATATTCCATATTTATGACAAAAAAGTAAATCTATGACATTCTATCTATGATCTATGTTAAACGTAACACTTGAACTTAACTAATTTTTAAAGACTTAGTCTAGAGTCTAGACTTAGAATCTAATTAGACTAAATTAGAGTGTCTTTCTTAGCTCAGTGAGTTAGACTTAATTTAACTTAAAGTAAGTTTAAGTTTTTTGTTTAAGTTTAAAGTTAAACAGTAGCTCTGTATTCGTAGCTAGAGTTAGCTAGACAGAGTTAGAACTAGAACTTAGACTGACTTAAAGTTAGACATGATTAAATTGATTAATTAAAATTAAGTAGATCTAGTTACTAGAGTAGTTTATGCTATTCGGACACCTATAGGCCCAAATTTGAAAGTTTGACTTTGACAGCATATTATTTTACAATGGTTTGACATAAAAAAGAAAATGAAGAATCAAAATCTTCTTTAGTTAAAGGAGAATAAGGATGACTGCTTATATTTGTACACCTAACCTATATTTGTTATTATATTTAAGGTCAAAGAGGCAGTGTGTTTTCATTTAATTCGGACAAATTTGACCCACATTATTTGTTTCCGGACACCATTTATTTATTTAATTTCGGACAGTCTCTATATTTAGGCATCAATAAACTCAGATTTCAATTCTATATTAACATTAACTAAATTTTAAGATCCCCAGGCATAGCCCCTCACATGAAATCATTAAGATGTTTTCAAACTATGCATAAATACGAACACAAAAAATAAAAATATGAACACACTTATTCTACCAAAATTAGGTCACTGGGATAGCGACTTCTGCACCGACTTTTAGACTTATTTTATGTTTGCATGATTAGATGTGTATTGAATGTTTGTGTTTTTTGTTTGTTAATTTAATAAATTTCTAATACAGATGATCTTTTGTAGTATAGTACAGGTTAGGATAGCCATTCTTGCCTAACTGAATCCTCTATATTCTCTCTATATAAATCTAGATCTATCTAGTAGGTCTAGATCTAAGCATTTAACTTCATTCAATGTACCAAGCTCACTCCAAACATTTGCCCATTTATTCTCTATTAAAAAAACAACAACAAACGAACAAATATAATATAAGATCATTATCATTGATGTCCAAACCTTTAGGACAAGTCCAGTAAATGCAGCTGAAATAATGGCTAATATAGGCCCACTAAACCTTAGGGGGGAAAGGTCAGTACTGACCTGCTATGAGCGGTATAAAAGGCTGGATGAATATCTCCCAGCTAGAAAACTAGTGGATGGTTGGAGATGCAGAAGACGTATCCAGATGCAGTCTTTTATGCATCATGCCACTAGACTATCTGATGAAGCTGGCATCTCCAGCAACCGACAAAACATTCAACGCTTTCATCAACTTCCCCCTTGGTGTCGCCCAACGACCCCAGACATACGCTTGAAATTAGTAGACCCTAATGCCACTAAGCAAAGCCGTTCATCTAACAACCTTCAAATCCTAGCTCTGGAGACCATTAATACCTTCAAGCCCAGTGCTATTTTTGCATACACTGATGGGTCGGCATCAATAGATTCTGGAAGAGCAGGCTATGGAGCCTACATCGACTTTCTTGGCTCTTACACAGTCAAAATCTTTGGACCATGTGGTAGTGTTTGCAGTTTTGATGCAGAGACCATGGCAGTCTGTGAAGCCTTAAAAGTCATTGACTCTCAACTCGGCGAGGGACATTTGAGGGCAACACAGATTGTTGTGGTCACTGACTCAAAATCTGTACTACAGGCTTTGCAAAGCCCCGGACCATGGCCCCCCAATATCAACACTGTCATCATGGCTTCACATAACATTAAACAACGCTATGGCACCCCTGTAATTATGCAGTGGGTACCGAGTCACATAGGTGTGACTGGCAACACAATTGCAGACTCTTTGGCCCACCAGGGAGGGCAAATTCCACCCACTGTTGAGGCTGTAAGCTTTCATCAAGCCCTGGCTATAATACAAAAAACAGAAATGGAAAAGTGGTTTGAGTGCTGGGACAAGTCCCAAAAAGCCTGTGGAGTCTGGGAGCGCATGAGGCGCCCTGACCGCACTTCCCCGTGGTGCAGGCTGTCCAGGCCTGAGCAAGCTATTATAGCACAGTGCAGGACAGGCCACTGTCCTGTTGGCTCATATTTCTCGCGGCTATGGCCAAATTTTCATTCACTGTGGCCCCACTGCGGGGAAGAAGAGGTAACCGGGCCTCATATTCTGTTTGACTGCCCCAGACTTGCTGATCTCCGTCTCGACAGGTCTGGGAAACCCAAAATTCTCAACCTGTATGGCGACATTTATGCACTACGCAAGACAGCAGGGTTTCTGTCCAGGGCTTTTGCAAGAGAGGATTTGAGCCTCTCAAGCCCTCACTCTAATGGAGTTTGATGATGATGATGATTGATGTCCAAAACTGGCTGTCCGAAATAAATTTTGGTAAGAAAATTGTAATTTAATTCGGACACCCCATTATTTTTTTTTTTAATGGAATCAAACAACTTGGCTTATGACTCAAATAAATCAGCTCCAAAAACAGAATAAACTTTGCCGGGCTCATTAGTATAGACTTAGCCAATCAAAAAATATAGTCTCAACCCTAGGAATAGGTAAAGTCATCCAGGTAACATAGGAAAAAACAACAACCTGACTAACAAATTTGAAATTCGTTTTTCTTACATAAAAAGACAGCTAAATCAGTAAATTGAAGGAAATTGGGTCAGAATCATTGGAAAATGGACAAGCACATTATACAGCGCGCTAGTTTTATAATAAATATTAAAATAATTATTTAATTACCACAAAAACAGCGAATGTCCGAATTCATGTAATGTCCGAATTAAATAAACTACTATAGTATTTCCAAGTAGTACTACTCACTTACTAAGACTAACCTAAAATAAGAGTAGGCTAGTAAGAGTGAAGTAAGACAAGTAATTCTGCGTTATTTCTAGATGATACTAGATCTTACAAATCTTACTAGACTCTAGATCAAAGTATTTCAAATATTATTACTTAAATTGGGTGCTAGAGTCTTTGGAATCTATAGATAGATCCAGTCAAATCATCGAATACAGATCGAGATGAATAAAAACAAAGTGACAATAGTGGTCCATGTTGACATCTGAAACAATAACTTCCGGTATTTTTTTAGAGTAACTAAAGAACCCATACACAGACCTATATATATTTCTAGATATCTATATCTATCATCATTGCACTAGCCAATAATGCAACATTATAACTACATAGCAAATTTTTGTTGTGTGTCGTCTGGGAAGCCGAGGATATAATAGCTTTTTTATTATTCCTCTTTCAAGCTTGAAAATTCTTCATTATGTCAAAATGAATAAAAGGCATCAAAAAAAGCAAAATAAATAAATAAAATAACTGGGTGGACACATTTCTCGAAAAACGGCTCTAACAATTTTCCTAGAAATTTGACAGTTATATATATCTTTGTGGAAAGAATTAGGCCTATTAACTAAATGGCCTCACAGGGAAGACTCATGTTTGACATTTATGATTTATGAAATATAAATATATCGAATTTTTACAAAAAATTTTTTTTACAGTTTAACTATTTAGCTTGCAAATTCTTCATCCTGCTCATTGGGGTCGAAAAGGGCTCAAACAATTATCCTGGAAGTTAGACAGGTGATATATAACTTTTGGCAGAATTATTAGCTAATTGGCGACACAGGGAACACTGTGATTAGATCGTTTTGATTTGTTAAATTGTTAAATACAATAATATAAAAAGTAAATTGTTCTGGGGGCCTAGACAATCTTTATCTTGAACAGATATACATCTGCGGGTGACATTCTAAGTCTGGATCTATTTGCCTATTATTATAATTTTGTATAGGATACACTGAGTAGATTCATACATTCGCTCAACCAGATTTTTTTTTAGGGCGGGGGGGGGGGATAGAATAGAGGCGTGGACAAAATGTCACTTTTTAGATATTGAAATAAAAATTTACACCCTTATAAAGGTTCGTCAGTTGGTTGTAAAAAGGAAGAATCGTCTATAAAAAATTTAATATAATATCATTTTGTTTTATATATATATATATATATATATATATATTTATATATTTATATATATATATATATATATATATATTTATTTATTTATTTATTTATTTATTTATTTATTTATTTATTTATTTATTTATTCGTACAAGTTCTCCTTCTTTCCTAGTGCTTTTATAAAACATACCGAATCGCTTGGATTAACCAGGAAGACCAACTATTTAGCAGTCACTGATTAACATGGAGGACTAGATTGACACATGAAATGCACAGGGCGTAATTTTCTTCTCTATTGAAGTATATACATTATATGTATCTATGTGTGAATTTAATTCATTTCGCAAAAAAATGGTATCGACATGGGAAATAAGTATGTATGTTTTTCAGCCCAAAGAAAAATGCAAGAGTTTGTTCCCTTTATACGTTTTTATTTTCCTGTACATTTCAAATAAATACTTTGGTTGGCCTGCATTGCTTTAAGCTCAGAGTAATTTTTATCATTGTTGAATATTTAAGGAAAATTCAACGAGGAGCAAAGTACAATTATTTATAATGGCGAATGATGACAACACAGAACAGCGACTGTTAGACTTAGGTTCACCTCCGCAGCAGACGTAGACTAGTTTTACCACCACTTTGCACTCATAGGCTCAACTGTCCACTCTGCTGAACTACTCTTCGTGTCTTACGTCACTCTGCCTCAACGTGGCATTCGGTGGGAAAAGATCGCTAAAGGAAGTGATGAGGGTAAAGAGTAGAAACACTATTCTCGCGGTGCTGGTCACATGACACCCTCGTTAACGGTGGGCCCCAGAAACAGAAAACCTTCACATGATAAGGTCTGAAATGGGAAACTTTTCAAACAAAGATCAGATAATTGTGGTTAACTTTTAGCATGAAAATCCCTAATGCTTCTTTTAACTTATAAACACTCCAAAAAACACAAGAATGACAAAGTAAAATAGCAAATAGTGCCTAAATCACTGAACCGTAACTTACAAATGCAAAAAAAAAAAAAGTAGTAATAATATCCTTATCAAATTATTAGAAATTATTATTAGAAAGACAGAAAGATAATATTATATTTCTTATTCCATGTGCCGGAACAAATTCGTATAGATAGAGCCTATTCTTTCTTTCCTATCACCATCATATTTAAAACTGGATGCTTGACACTGCCATGAATACCAATAAATTGGTCAATAAAGCTTATTTTCGAGTCCGAAGATTGATGAATGCAATATTTCCCATGGCTACGCAGCTCCAGCTGCGACCTACATACTTTGCCACACCCAGCGCAGACATAACCATTGTCATAAGCTGGTTGATTGAGCTATTCTTTTCGATGTCAACGTCTGTCCTCGGCATTTTGGCCTCAAATGTGTACCCATTGGCCTTTGTAAGTGACCTCCAGCTGTCTCGTTCTGAAGCCGCCTGCAACCAGGGGCTCTCTTCTGTGTCAGTGAAAGCAAGTTGGCGCCTAAGCTGGTCCTTAAAGCGTTTCTGTTGGGCACCTCTGTTACGTCGAACACTTTTCAGGTCATAAAAAAAACTTACTTTTGGCCAGAGGCGTAGCTAGGAATTAGCCATTTGGGGGGGGGGGGGAGCGGGGGCAGAGGGAGGTTGGCTCTTTGGGGGCCCTGCATTTTTTCGTAATATTTAATGTAAAAACACTTAATTGGGGACCACCTCAATTGGGGATTTTCAATTTCTCCCCCTTCCTCAACCACCCTAGCCACGCCTCTGCTTTTGGCATAGGTTCGTGCCCCATACTCAAATTAATATTAATGTCTAGTTTAACCCATGAACTTCGTCATTTTCATTATTGAAGGAACGTCTGTAATTTACAGGATAAAATAGATCTCTTGGTAAAAATCGTATTACAGATTTTCATCTAAGCGGGTAACTATAAATAGCTAGCTATTTGGTGTATCCGGTGTACAGAAAATAGAGAGCGTTGAATAGCTATCACATTTAAGATGTATACAATATATTTTGTCCACTTTTTGACATTGTAAAATCATATTTCTAACCTCTTTCGCAGGTAGTGAAAACTAATTTTGTGCAACTTATATCAATTCAGTCCGTCTGTCTGTCTGCACAAGTTTCCCGCCTCTCCTCCTCGGATTGAGTTAAATTTTTGAACAATTATTCATTGTCGATGACAATACCAGAATCTAAAAAAAAATAACCAAATAGATAATTAATTTTGTTTACCAATGATTAAAATTCTGCCGAGTCACTGGTTTTCCTGGCTGGCTCAGTCAACCCTTTCCATGCTCTAATAGCACTAGGGAAGAAGGAGCATTTGTACAAATCTGTACTAGCATATGGGACGAGGAATGTGCCTTGGAATGTACTGTATGACTTCGCTATACACAAGGCTCGTAAAGGTAACTTGATCCGACTTGATCGTGATATTGTACTTGGTAAAAAGTAATAAAAGGCAAAGATGAATTTTTGTTTCTAATTCAGAACCTTAATTTTCATCTATTATCCTTGTCCCTACCCAGACTGGGCCCCGCGAAATCTGTTACGCATAGGGTCCCGCTATTGTTAGGACCCGCCCTTATTTCACTCACTATAAGAGAGGTAGACCTATTTAAAAAGTATTTTTTTTATATATTTAATATTATTCTTAAATTAGCAACAGTGTTCACCAGTAGGGTATCCTTGAAATTGTTTAGAATTTTTTAAAAGTCGTGAAAATCATGCAGGAATTTAACAATGTGGGTGTTGATAAAAAAAAAAGAGTTGTTTACCGTTGGGTCTGTGTAAGTTGACTTTAAGTCTCAAGGCAATGCAATCTACTTCCGGGTTATTAAATTACCATTCCTGCGCTTGCGTTAATATTATTTTGAAATACTTAGTAAGCGTTTGTTAACTTGAAATACCCATTTTTAGACTTGCAGATCGCTAGATCTATCATCATCATCTATGACGCATTGGTTATGGAGTGTGTGCTTGTGTATGTATGTGTGTGTGTGTTTCCCAGTTGACAGTAAAGAGAGGTAAATGTTTCATCTCCTTAAATTAGTTTCCACTTTCTGACAGAATTTGTTCTTTCTTAACATTTGTATTTTCTAACCTGTTAGGATTAAACTGCAATAACATTTCTGTCTTGTAATCAGAATACGTTACTTTTGCTATGGACTTTTATGAAAATGGGTGCCCTTTTTATAGAACACAAATTAAAGTTTATAAAACCAAAACATAATTTAATGTTAGTATCGTTAATTAGGAGAGAAGGAGTTCAGTGATTGGCTGGTGGCTGAGCAGTGTTGAATGACGAGAATATGAGCTGATCTGTCATAATGTTATGCTAAAAACGGCAGACGATTGAGAGACATAATGACGTGTTGTTTTTGTTTTTGTTTTTTTGTGAGTTAGATTCTGTTTAAATATCAGCTTACTTCATTACTTTTAGATATATGCCTCATTTCAAGTTGAATTTGTCTATATAGCTAACAAAATTGTTCATAAAATGTTTTGAAAAAGAAGTTCAAGCTATTTCAAGTTCCACAATATTAAAAAACTATATGCCTATATCAGTTTAGTTGAACTAGCAGTCATACGGCCAAGATAAAGCACGTCTTGAAATACGTATGACCTCCTAAGTTTATAGTATCTACTGAGCTATAAATTGGTAAAAGAGAGCGCTAGGTTTCTTGAAAGTCAAATGGAACCCCATTTCTGAGAATCGTACTTGTGCTCTCTCTACGCCGAGGAAACAAACTGGCATACTTTTCAGTGCTAAGGACATGATTTAAATCATTTTGGGGCTCTTATTTGTTGGGTCTTCTTAGGCAGTTGGGGGGGGGGGACAGTGGCAGAGCGTTTAAGCGTTTGGCTTGAATCTCGGTGAACACTGAGATTTTGAATTTCGGGATTTTTAGGGCGCCCCTGAGTCCATCCAACTTGGGTACCTGAATATAGCTGGGGAAAGTAAAGGCGGTTGGTTGTCGTGCTGGTCACATGACACCCTGCTAGTTGAATGTTGGCCAAAGAAACAGATAAGTTTAACAACATTACCTTACATTACATTTGCAAAACACAATTTAAAAAAAACTTTGTTTAAATTAAATTTTTATTTATTCTGAAAGTTAAAAAACATTGCACGCAACGAGAGTTCATTGCGGCGATAATCCAATTTTGGAGGGGAGTTTTTATCTTCTGTAAGACTAAAGCTTTCATATGCTGATCAGCAGGCCAGGCGCGGTGGCTGAGCTTCCGAACCAGTGGTTCCGGGTTCGAATTTTGTCGAATTCTGTTGAAGACTGTGATTTCGTTTATTTCAGGATCTTTGGGCGCCTCTGAGTCCAGCCAGCTCTAATTGGTACATGACAATTGCTGGGGAAAAGTAAAGGCGGTTGGTCGTTGTGGTTTTGCTAGTTAAACCCTCGTTAACCGTAGGCCACAGAAGCATCTGCCCTCTAGACCACAAGGTCTGAAAGGGGAACTTTACTTACTTTTTATGTCCTGATCAGGCAATATCGACATGAATGCTAGTGCTCCTTGTAAGTCCCTGGGTCAGGATGGTTTCCTGGTCGTGGTTGTGTGTTATATTATCTGTACTATCGTCTTGACGAAGGTCTGAAAGGGGAACTTTACTTACTTTTTATGTCCTTATCAGGCAATATCGACATGAATGCTAGTGCTCCTTGTAAGTCCCTGGGTCAGGATGGTTTCCTGGTCGTGGTTGTGTGTTATATTATCTGTACTATCGTCTTGACGATCCCAGGTTTGAACACTGCCGCCGTAATCCCCGCGCCTTCTTGCAAGACATTCTGGAAAAAGAAACATTGACACATATAAAACAGATCAGTTCTTGTCAAATAGTAAAGTCGATATGTAACTAACCCTATACGTTACCAATTCTAGTACTTTTACCATTATGATTTGTTTCCCTCTTTAAATTGGATAGTTCTAATTATGCCATGTATTTTATTTCAAAATCACTTCAACATGCATGCATTCAAACCGTAATCAAATATCGAGAAATGATATCATCCTTGACAATTATCAATATATTCTACGAGTTGAGAATCTTGTCATTGATAAAGAAATGCATTGTCTGTTGATAACTGGACAAAGCCTATTGTTATTTCTACTCATTATCAATCGATTTTAGTGGCCCAGGAGTCGCTGATAAACATTTCAATTGATTAACCGTAACTCTATGTAGTAGCAAGAATGGTCATGGGGAAATAAGTAAAAGCGAAGCATATGAATGTTAACGTGAAAAGAGCGTAGAAATTAAAAAAGCTACACAAAGCATAAGAATAGAAATAGGCACACAGAGGTAGCATAAGAATAGAAATAGGCACACAAAGAGAGCATAAGAATAGAAATAGGCACACAAAGAGAGCATAAGAATAGAAATAGGCACACAAAGAGAGCATAAGAATAGAAATAGGCACACAAAGAGAGCATAAGAATAGAAATAGGCACACAAAGAGAGCATAAGAATAGAAATAGGCACACAAAGAGAGCATAAGAATAGAAATAGGCACACAAAGAGAGCATAAGAATAGAAATAGGCACACAAAGAGAGCATAAGAATAGAAATAGGCACACAAAGAGAGCATAAGAATAGAAATAGGCACACAAAGAGAGCATAAGAATAGAAATAGGCACACAAAGAGAGCATAAGAATAGAAATAGGCACACAAAGAGAGCATAAGAATAGAAATAGGCACACAAAGAGAGCATAAGAATAGAAATAGGCACACAAAGAGAGCATAAGAATAGAAATAGGCACACAAAGAGAGCATAAGAATAGAAATAGGCACACAAAGAGAGCATAAGAATAGAAATAGGCACACAAAGAGAGCATAAGAATAGAAATAGGCACACAAAGAGAGCATAAGAATAGAAATAGGCACACAAAGAGAGCATAAGAATAGAAATAGGCACACAAAGAGAGCATAAGAATAGAAATAGGCACACAAAGAGAGCATAAGAATAGAAATAGGCACACAAAGAGAGCATAAGAATAGAAATAGGCACACAAAGAGAGCATAAGAATAGAAATAGGCACACAAAGAGAGCATAAGAATAGAAATAGGCACACAAAGAGAGCATAAGAATAGAAATAGGCACACAAAGAGAGCATAAGAATAGAAATAGGCACACAAAGAGAGCATAAGAATAGAAATAGGCACACAAAGAGAGCATAAGAATAGAAATAGGCACACAAAGAGAGCATAAGAATAGAAATAGGCACACAAAGAGAGCATAAGAATAGAAATAGGCACACAAAGAGAGCATAAGAATAGAAATAGGCACACAAAGAGAGCATAAGAATAGAAATAGGCACACAAAGAGAGCATAAGAATAGAAATAGGCACACAAAGAGAGCATAAGAATAGAAATAGGCACACAAAGAGAGCATAAGAATAGAAATAGGCACACAAAGAGAGCATAAGAATAGAAATAGGCACACAAAGAGAGCATAAGAATAGAAATAGGCACACAAAGAGAGCATAAGAATAGAAATAGGCACACAAAGAGAGCATAAGAATAGAAATAGGCACACAAAGAGAGCATAAGAATAGAAATAGGCACACAAAGAGAGCATAAGAATAGAAATAGGCACACAGAGGTAGCATAAGAATAGAAATAGGCACACAGAGTTGGCATAAGAAAACTTTCAGCAACTTGTTCACCTTATGGAAATGATATCAGGAACCCGATACTGGCAATTTGCCTTCACAATCGATGTGACTCCACTTAAAGCTGAAGCGCGATCAAAGTACTTGGGTAATGGGTATGATCCTTGACCTTAAGCTGGGCATGCTTGAATGTGAGAAAATCACGAGAAAAAGCATCAGAAAGTCTAAATAGAGTAAAGCAAATGCCCACGATGAGGTGAGGTAAGGCCGGCTCAATCAAGACTGTCACAGGAAAAGCAAAGCTAACGTTTTAAGTCTTCTCTATATCGGTTCAGTGACAGCCCAGACATGGTACAAGCCTACAGGCCTACGCTACGCAAATGTCTCTACTTTCTTAGACGCTGTCCAGAAACAATCCACAAGGCTTATTTGTGATGCATTTTTAACAAGATCGATTGCCGCTGGTGAAATCGTGTCCATCCTCACCCCCCCCCTTCCCTAAGATGCAGCGAAGGGAGCGTGCCGTTATGCTGGGTATAAAAAAATATACTAACGGCTGTATGTAGCACGGCTTAGAAAACCATCGTTCAGTATCAGGAGTATCGCATAACGGTGTATAGGAACGGTTCAACTAAGGACAGTAATGACTTAGCGAACTACGGACATGGTGCGGCGATTCGATTAAGTGAGCAGGAGCCAGTGTGCAGGAGCCAGCAACTATGTTACAGAAATGGAAGCTATTCAAAACACAGAAGAGTACTTTGAGGAAGATAATTGAAGAGAAATCGGCTACTATCGGAGGTCGTGCTTTACACGGTTGAAATATTCTGCCAAGTGCTACATACCGTTGAAAGCTCAGCAGATGCATGCCCAAAACCACTAGCGAAAACCCAGGCGAGTGTGGACCACTTCAAGTCACATCAAGTAAATTTTCCTTACGTACCGTCGCATGTCAAGGTAGCTGGTAAAGTGCTGACTAATGATTGAGCTAAGAACACTCCTGGAACCATATGCACAAACCTTCGAGATGGCAGGTGCAATTAGTGTACAGTGTAGCAATTAGTGTAGCAGATGAAAGTGATGCAAAAGCTGGTAGTGTTTTGTTTTTAAACAAAGGCCGGAAAGTGTGGATGAACCTAAGAGACCCCAAACAGCTTGACTGAGTGAGGGCAACAAGTTAGAAACGAACAAGTCACAATCGCGAGCTTGCTAGAATCAAAAACTTTGACTTACTATAGCGGCATTGCTTACTGGCCGCGGAAACGATACATCATGCACAGCGAGAGCACAGTACTCCGCGGGTTAAGATGAGCTAAGTCACGGGACTGGTTTCAATGGTGCGCTCTCAATAGATCTCTAGTGGTTGAGAGGCTAGTTGTATATTGTTACAAATCGTCAATTTTAGTGGGGAGACTTTCGTAAGTGGAACAGATGGTAGATCTCTGATAAAAATTACGTAGTGCAGGCATTATGAAAGTGGACTAAATTATCTCCGTTTTGAAATTGGTCTTTTGTATCGTGCATGACTCTAAATTATTAATAATACATTTTACCATGTAAATACCAAGTAAGTTACAATTTATAAACATTAACTACAAGAGGCATACGTTTATATAAAATCATATTACCCTATGATTTCAAAACAGTATAGAATGCTAGCCAAGCTAAATTATGCAAGATAAAAGAATATCACAAAAGCTTGTCAAATGTAATTGTTTTGGTGAAAAATGTTAACAAGGCTGTAGCTGTGTCCCCTTTGTAAAGCAATTAATTGTTTGAGACAGAACTCCCCAATTCTGATCGAAGAAAATTAACACTGACCTAAGATCTTGTTCGTGTCTGCGGCTGCGTAACATAGTCGAAGGGTTGCAAGCAGCCTGTGTTTTTTTTTTTGCCCATCTCTGGCTTAACGTAAATTAGAAATAAATATTTGTATGCATGTACATATAAAATGGGGAGGGGGGAGCTAATTTTCTCATTATCGCAGAACAAAAGGGAAACAAACAACGACCATCGAACCGAACCGGCCCGTGAAGCGGATCTTTCTGTCCTGACACGAGGCTTTAGGCGTAATGGTTGTTTGAACTCTTTCTCTCCTTAATTATTGTCTCCGTTCTGATAGAATTATTCATTCTGCTCATTTATATTCCACCATTCTGTTATTATTAAACTTCAATAACTTTTTTGTTTGTTATCAGAGAAAGTTATATTTGGTATTGAATTATAGGGTTATGCATGCTTTTTTTTTTATACAAACAAATTAAAGTTTATAAATTCAATAATTAATTTAGTTTAATGGGGTCAAATCAACGTTGGCATCGTCAATTAGGAGAGAAAGAGTTAATTCTATGAACAATATATACGTGGTAATTCTCCAATAGAACTAAAAATAATCAAGGAAGTTAAAAATAAAGAGGGATCTTTTCAGTGGACGATTAGGGTTCCTTCATGTCTATTAGAGAAGCTATTTTTAGAGAGGGTATTAAGGAAAGACAATAAGCGAGATCGGTCAATAAGTTTTAAGCTTCATGATAAAGAGCTACTTCAAGGAGTGTGATATCGACATTCACGGCTGGGAAGCACTAGCTCTCGATAGCTCCTCATGGCGTGAAGCTGTGAGCCTCGAGTCTTGAGATTTGAAGCAAGAAGAGTGGCCAGGGTGAAAGAGCGCCGAACCAATAAAAAGCTGAGAGAAGAAGCAGGCCTATCTGCGACCTACCCATGCCACGTATGCGGCCGGCTTTTTGTGAATCTGTTATTGAAATTAAATTATATTCTTCCAATTGTTAATTAAGATCTAGGTTCACAGTCAGCAATAAACAAACAACAACCATTAGTGTCATGGCGGAGAATGATACTTTATTATATTGAACGCGTGCACCTTTGCGCACCATATCAACATCCCCTTTTCTTTAAAAAAAAAAAAAAACATTTCGGGGAGTATCGTAGAAAAAAAATAAAATAAAACCATAACATAAACAACTAAACATAACATACATATATAAGCTTCAATGAATATGAAACATATCACATTTAAAAATCAACATTCAATAGTTCATTAAGACACATAGTCATTGAATCTTGTCAGTTTCTTCAACTGATCCCTTGGTCGCAGGGAATGATGAGTTGATGAGTGGCGAATGTGTTGATCATGAGTTCTATTGTCCTGTATGTTGTCATCAGTATAGGGAAATATATCTTCTTCTGTTTCTCTGTTCGGGTTGATATGCACTCTGTTTCTTTGGTACACTGCACCATTGTCACCTCGAATAATGTAAGCTCTCTGGTTGACTTGAGACTTCTTCCACGTCTCCATGTAGGGTCATTAGGAGATTGGAAATAGACCATCTGTCCAGTTCTCAGCTGACTTAAATTTCTTGACTTCTTATCATATGATGTTTTTACACTCATCTGACGTTTTTCTTTCCTTCTCACAATGTTCTCTTGATATGTAGAAATCTTAATGTTACTCCTTTTGTTTGGTATCAGTGTTCGAGTCATCCGACCAAAAAACATCTGAGCTGGGCTTAGATTTGTGTCTTGCCTTGGAGTATTCCAGAAGAGCTTCTGACTTTGATTCTCTAGATTTCTTCATTATGTTCCTTAAAATTTTAACTGCTGACTCAGCCTTTCCATTGGATTGATGGTGTCCTGGAGAAGATTTCAAATGAGTCACTCCCCATTCCATCATAAATTTGGAAAAATATTCCGATGTGAACTGAGGTCCGTAATCAGATATACAGACTTTGGGCACCCCATATCTTGCAAATAAAACTTTCAGTTTCTTTATAATTGCGTGTGTTGTTGCCAACTGCATGTTTTCTACCTCTATGAAATTTGAATAATAGTCCACTATAACTAGATATTGTTGGTCACACATTTGGAATAAATCAATTCTAATCTTGTCCCACGGATTAGAACCTATTTCGTGCTGTATTAATTCTTCTCTCTGATTCGCTGGTTTATTTTTCTGACAAATATAACATAAGTTGGTTATTTCCTTTATTCGAGCTGATAATCCAGGCCAGAAAACTGTTTCTTTTGCTCTTCTTTTCATTGAGTCTACTCCCAGATGTGCTGCATGGAGTTTTTCTTCTATTTCCTTGCGAAGTGATATCTTTCAACAAGAGTCCGTCTTTGTATGTTAACATGTCTCTTAGTGAAAAATATTGTTTGAGTTCAGGTAAACTATTATGTTTGTCTGGCCATCCATTTAGGATATACTGAATAAGTGTTTGCATTGTTCTATCTTTCTCTGTCTCGATTCTGACTTTCTCCAGCACTGCATCTGGTATTGCCAGTCCGACTGTATTGACACAAACATAAGGGATATCACTCTTTTCCTCTGATGGGTCTCTACTCAAAGTATCAGCTATGAACAAATTTTCGCCTTTGACATATTGAAACTGAATATCGTAACGATAAAGGCGCATCATTAGACTTTGTAGCCTTCTCGGAGCAGAACTGAGTGGTTTTTGAAGGATGTTTTCCAGTGGTTTATGGTCATTCTGAACTATAACTGTCCTGCCATACGTATACTGGTCAAAACGTTCCAAACCAACAACCACTGCTAACAATTCTTTTTCAATCTGTGCCCATCTTTTCTGAGTATCAGTTAATGATCTAGAAGCATATGCTATTGGACTGCCATCTTGTAATAACGCTGCTCCTAACCCATTTTGGCTACTATCTGCTTGTAATGTAAGCTCTTTGTTAGGGTCAAAATATATCAATGTGCCATGAGTCGATATTTTCTGTTTTATTTTGATGAAAGCTCGTGTGCATTGATCAGACCAAACAATTGGTGTGTTCTTTCTGATCAACTCTGTTATGGGCTGTAAATCTGTCGACAAGTCTGGAACAAATCTTGCAAGATATTGAACCATGCCACAGTATCTTCGGACTGATGAAATATCTTTTAGAGCATTCAACTTCAAAATCGCAGATACTTTGTTCGGGTCTGGTTTTATTTCTGCTTCTGTAATAATATGACCCAAAAAGTTAATTTCAGCTGTTCTAAAAACAGACTTTTCGTGATTCAGTTTAATCTTCTTTTCTAGACATCTCTTCATCAGCTCTCTTAAGTTAATATCATGATTTCTGAGTGCCTCTTCTTTCGTTCTTCCTCTTCCTACCACTATAATATCATCAACGTAATTGTAACAGCCTTTCAGTCCTTCTAGTGCTAGATTTAATCTTCTCTGAAAAATTTCTGAACTCACTTTCAGACCAAAAGGTAATCGTTTCCATTTGTATCTACCAAAAGGGGTTATCATTGCTGTCAAATTAGATGACGCTGTGTCTAGTCTGACATGCCAGAAAGCTTCTTGCACATCCAATTTGCTGAATATTTTGGCATCGTTCAAATCTGCCAATATGTCATCTAAAGTAGCAAGATTATAGAATTCCCTTAGTAAAACATTATTCAGGGCTTGTGGATCAATGCAGATTCTAATTTTTTCATTAGCTTTTTCCACAATTGCCATCTGACTCACCCACTCTGTAGGCTCTATCACTGGTTCTATGATTCCTTTCTGCACTAGGGTCTTTAACTCCTCCTTAACTCTTTCTTGTAAAGCAATAGGGATCTTTCTACACGGCAGAACCTTGGGCTTAATGCTGCTATCAATCTTTAAAGACACTTCTCCTAAGTCACCCAAATCACCAGTAAACTTTGGACTACAGTCTTCTTCTTGGTTATTCACTACTGATGCTATGAACCTATCTTTATTGACTTTGATTAACTTCATTCTTGTTAAAGTTTCATGACCTAGAAGGCATGCTAGATTACTTGGTACAACTATATATTCCACCTCAAATGTTTCTTTAGTTTTCTCATTTCTCGTCGTTAGAGTGGCTTTCCGTATAGGTCTCATTTCAGTCTTATTCCACAGTAGTAATCTTTGCGTTGCCTTTTCTATCTGATTCTTCTGTACGTATTTTTCTTGGAGCGCTATGCAAACAGTGTGTATTTAATTATTTGTATGATTTCTCCTCTAGGAGTTAAATTACTCTATTTCAAATAGACAAAGATATCCGACATATAAATGGATATAGGGTCAATATATTAAAGATCGGATTTTAATTACACCTTTCCAATAAATTGTAAAATAACCTAAACGACGAATTATGGAATACAGCAGAGCGGGGAAAAATAAATTTAAAAAAAACAACGAATCGGCCCGCAGCTCATGTACCGTACATCTAATTGGGCCTCACTTGCATAACTGATTTAGATAACATCATTTGTAAGGTCTGGTTTTCTATGAAAGAAGCTAAACAATTAAGTGTTCTCTCTTTTTCGTCCTCTCTCCCTCTCTCCCTCCTTCTCTCTCTCTCTCTCTCTCTCCCTCTCTCTCTCTCTCTCTCTCTCTCTCTCTCTCTCTCTTTGTCGTTCGATCTCCTTACTGGTCATTTTTCTCTCTCTTTTTATTTTTCTTACAATGACACATTTAATCACCTTCATTGCTATATCATTTGATTTTTTTTTTTATATTTTATATTTCTGTTTATTTTTAGTTTTATAATAGGGTTGTTTCGTTGTTTTTTGTTGTTTTTTTCCAAATTTTGAAGCTGTAGTTTTGTTTTCCCTCATCTAGCCTAATTTGCTGTATTGTGAAGTGGGTCAATCACTTCCGGCATGTCCTCTCGTCCGTTACATCATGTCAACGCTCTTCAAAATAACGTTACTTTGGCATCAGTGGCGTAGCAAGGTACTCATGGGACCAAGTTCAATAATAATAGCCCCCCTTGACAATGTCAACTGAGAATTTTTTTTCGATGATGTGCCAGGCCGGCCAACTGATTGACCGCAAGAATTTTCTTATATAAATTCAAAATCCCAGGAACGTCTTCTGTGTCAAGTGGTCTGCACAAATCAGGTTACTTTTGGGAGTTTAATAATTTTAGCCCATTATCTCCAAATAGGAATTTTAATATTTTTTTTGTTTTTAGGGATTTTTCATAATTTTTTTTACCCGGAATTCAAAATCCCAGTCTTCACCGAGATTCGAACCCAAGATCCCAGGTTCGGAAGCCAAGCGCTTAACAACTCAGCCACCGCGCTCCCTTTTGAAGATTAAGGACATGTGACTTCGGCCTGTGTAAGAGTTTTGACATCAAAGGGACTATACTCTACTGGAGTTCAGGAAGGAACGTCTGTACGACGTGGCAACGAGCTATTGGTCTAAACTGCACACAGGTTGTGACGTTGCAGGTCAGTGTTGAGGCGAATGGTCTAGACACCGAAAGAGAAGAAGAGATGCGGATAGAATAACACATTGTTTGGTCATGTCCTTGACACTATAGGGTCACATTAGAGAACAAAAGTACATCATGCAGGAAAAGACATTCACTATCACCCCACTCCACAAACACACACACACACACACAGCGATACGCGCGCACACACACACACGGCGACACAACAGCGGCAACATACATACATCGTTTTTTCCAGAAAAAAAACTCCCGGGGAAAAGAAAATGTCCAGTGTCCTGTATTGAAATATTTGCCAGGAAATTACAATTACGTTTAAAACAAGGAGCTAGGAAGTAGAAAGATTTCAAAGTACTTCCCTGCGGCGCCCTGGTCACATGACGGTTCCCCCATTCCCTTTATAATGTGTTCCATTGTTACACACTCGCGTTGGATACAAGAACACAGACACATAATCATGGGGTGCCTATGGTTAAAATATTAAGCCTGTTGTTTACGGGTGTAGAAAAGACAGAGAGATTTTTTTTTTTTAAAGGCTATAAAAAAGCTAGCTAGCAGACGTCAGAGATTGAGATTAGTTATCGTACTTGCTGTACAGCCCTTTTGTGCTCCAGATAACCATTCGTCTTGTAAACGTGTTTATGAAAAAAACTGCTTGTATAGATGATTTTTTTTAAAAGTTTTTTTTCGCTTTCACAAAAGAAAAAAAGTAGCCGTTGTATAAGAACTTTGAATGGTCTAAAATATTATGTCGGATTTTTTCTATCTTTTCTAGTTGACGAGATCTAAACGGGACGGACGGACGGACATTCCATACAGAACTAATAGCGTTTTTTTCCCCTTTCGAGGGCCGATAAAAAGTTAATCAATTAGTGGTAATTAATTAATTTAGTTTTATAAAAGAAAAAAAGAATTAAACCTTGCAGTATTGAGAGATATGGCAGTGATTTTTTCGGTTTTTCCCCGTAAATAAGCTTTTGTTGTTTTTTTAAATAGTATTTTTTAAATATTAATTAAATAATGAAATTGAAACATAATTAAACTCTTTTATTTCCCTTAGCCGCACTTCACGTACAGAGGTGTAGACACAGCTTTCCAATGGGGAGGTGGGTAGAGAGTGAAATATAAAGAAATGTGCAACGCTGATGTGTCATTTGCAGCATTGGGATACGAACCATACCAGATCATACAAGTCATATGTTGCTACTAAAAATACAAAAAAAAAGAAGTCAGGGCAAATAGTAAGAACACACCTGACCGACCCCATCAATCAACTTAGCAGCCATTTTTATGAGCATTCAACAACAAAACTAAAAAGAGGAGTGCCTTAAGTCTCAAACAAACTGAAGATCGCCTACCACATGGAACACATAAACACCATCCAGGATAATCGGGAAAATACATTAATGTGTTTTGTGGATGTAGGATTCTAGGTTGTCCTAGGTTGAAATCCCACACATTCTTGTTGGCTCTCTTGGTCGCGATTAGATAGGTAATGACTTCGTGCATAGTGGAGAGAAACAGTGCTCAACTTTACGACCCTTCAATGGGTCTCATATCATGTTGTCCACCCTACGCCCGAGAGCCATATCCAGCCTGTGCTATCCGGACCCACGAAACACCGGCACGCGGTGATGAGTGGAACCGCAGAAGCTCGACGATTATATTTTTGTTAAACCCACTGGGCACTTGTTCTATTTATATGCGCGGGGCCTTGTGGCTGGGTGGAGAAGTGTTTGGCTTGGATTCGAATCCCCGTGAAGACAGATTTGTTTAATTTCGGGATTTTTTATGGCGCTCCTTACTCTAATGAGTGCCTAACATTACTTGGGGAGAAGTAAAAGCGGTAGTCTACACTTGATCACCTTGTTCACCGTGGCCACAGAAACATTGCGCTTCTACTTCACCTGCCCTGTTGTTTTTTTTTATTTTATTTTTATGGGCACACACACCAACACACACACTGGTGCTGTCCCTCAAACGATCGGGCAATGTTTTATCCAAAATGCTGCTTATTGGAGCTCTCTTTGCATCACATAGAGCATTGGCCTAATAACCTTAAACCCTCAAGGCATGATAACGTGAGCAAATGTGGACCCTTATTGGGCACTTTAAGTCCACCCCCCCCCCTTTTTTTCCACTTTAGTCGCGTATGCAGGTCGAAAGTCAAAGGTCAGCACAAAAAAAGTTTAATATGCTCATCAATGCATGTGCTTTCAAGAAGCAGTTATAAGGGAAGCGATAATAACTCTTACACATCGACTTTAAACACGTGAGCTTTGCAGTTATGAGAGCCGCTGTCAGTGTAGATAACACACACACAAATAAGGTGTGTCCAGGCTATGACTGTCTTACTGGTATCAATGTATAAATAGATTTTCTTTCCCGGTACTCAGTGGCTTTCGGTTTTAATTCATTGTTGGGAGAAACTCGTGGAGTTATCGTTGTGTGTGGCAGTGATTACCTACCCCTGTTTTCCTTGTCTACAAAAACTACAACTAGAACACAATGGCAGTAAGTTTAATAAGCTTTCTCTTTTTTTTTTTCTAATACACATTTTTTTTTTTTTTTTGCAGCTGTTTTTTTTTAAGAATTTTGTTTTAAATATAAGCCCACCATGAAAAAAAAAACAAGCAAACTATTTCTCATTCTTAGACAGAAAATGTGTGGGGTCCATGTTTAACTGAATATCAGACACCAGGACGCATGGTACTTTTTTAAAAAAAAGACCCTAGGTTCGAATCTAATTAAGCAGATATGCTTTAAATGAAGTAGTGGATTATTGTAGACTAAAATCGTGTTTTAAAAAAAAGACAAGGTAATCAAGCAGCCAGTGAGTGTACCATGTCTTTGTTTTTTAATTAGCATAACACATGCACAGATAGGAATAGAGAGTGGTGACTAAGCTAAAATAAAATGTTGCAGTTTTCATAAAACAACAGGGTTATACCATAATTATTTTATTAAAACTGAAACCATAATAAACCTTTTTTTTTTTAAATATATGTCTGGCCGTCAAATGTAGCCCTCCACCACCCATTACACTCCCATCTTTATGGAATCAACAAGGGGAGGATATGTCTTATTGTGGATCATAATATGCATTGAAATATGTACATATATATAGTGGTTTTTTTTTAAATACCTTGGCGATACGTTATTTATTCAATTTATGGAGGGGCGAGAGGGTTAAAGGTATGATTTTGTACAATTAAAGTTCATTTAATGCACTTATTCATTTAATATATGTCTTGATTTACTTGATTTTGCATACAAAGTGTAGAACAACATAAGAAAAAAAAATGTAATGACCTAGCCCAACTACCTCCGCTTCTGGATTCACCCCCAGGGTGAGATGGGGCGTGGGGGGGGGCGCTGCATCCTCCTTTCCAAATTCCAGCTAGCCCATTCTCTGAAACAAACATTCGCTAACTACGTGAAGGATACATAAATGTATTGATACAATCTAATAGCGATCCGTGAGGTTGTAACCATAAGCAGTTGTTGATTTACTTTATTTCAAACATTAGTGTTTAAGAATAGGTGATACAAAATTATTTTGTCTTTCTCTGTGCGCGCGTGTGTGTATGTATGTGTGTGTGTGTGTGTGTGTGTTTATTCACGTAGGCTATATATGTGTGTGTGTGTGCTTGTCACCCAGCGTAGGTTAGTGCCCTAGTTGCTCTAATTGTATCTACCAAGATAATACATTCTGTATATTTCTTTTTGTTTCAAACATTTATCTATTACTATACCAATGGCGGATTCGAGGGGGGGGGCGGAGCTAGGTTGAAGGGCGACGCCACTTCCCTTCACTCAAACAGCCTCACCCTCCCACGAAATTAAAACGTCTGAATGTTATCTTTTTTCATATTGCCTGGTTCATGTATCAGGTTTTATTTGGGGACCACTAGTTGCGCCCCTAATTCATGACTGTAGTTGTTATTAAATAGTTATTATAAAGATATAGTATTCATTATCGTTACAAAAAGTTTGTACACGTTTAGCTCGGATTAAACTGAAATTTCGCACAGCTATTTCTTTAACCTGACAACACACGAATAAAAAAAATCAATTAGTTAATTAACTCTTGGTAATTAATTATTTTGTTTGGTTTGAACAAGGGAAAGAAATCGTACTTGACAGATGTGGCGGTATAAGTCGAATTAGTCCCATTGCGGACTCTTGAGCCATGAGTGAACATTTTTTTTATGCATTTAAAAAGCGATCATGTAAACATTCACCAAGATTCCCCCTTCTTCCCTCCCTCTTTCTGAACTAGCCAAGTCATGTGATAGGATCATAGCGTAGTACGAAAGATGAAAGCCAAACAGAACAATTGGTAAAAATATTTCTAATAGCACAGATTTATTATGTAAAAGTCGATCATACGTAGAATTACATAACGGATACAAACTATATGATACCATTACACTTAATATAAGCTTTGTTTTTTAAAAAGCTATTTTCTTTTGTTTTTTCTAATTACATTTTCAGTATCCTGTTCCTTACTCTGCTCCTCTACCATTTACTTTGGCAGACGGTAAAGAAATAATAATTGATGGAGTTGTGACCCCTTACTGTAGTAGGTAGGTGTATGAACTAGTTTGTTTATTAGCATGAGTGTAATTCTATTGGCGTTCGTTTCCTTCTGTTATTTTCTGTAAATAATGCATCGTTTTAGCTTTCTTTTGTTTCAAAATATAGAGCAAGGAAGAAAATGGTACATTCCACCCCGGTAGATGTCTCTAAACTCTAAATATACATCTTAAGTTATAAGCCTACAGCAATATTTTCATTACTAGCAAGAACGACTTTGACATGCTTAGATTGTGACAAAGATACTGCACTGCATTTACTGTAAAGCTCTGTCTGACAAAATCTCTACATCGGATTGTTTTTATATAATGCTGGGTTTTATATTTCCCAGTAGATTGTTGTTGTTTTTTTAAAGAGCTGCATTTCAAATTATAAACCAGGATCGTATTTATTCTAAGACCAGAAGATTCTCAAACCTTTCTGATCAAGGGTGACTCGAATTCAAATCATATATTCCCAAATTTACGTAAATCTAACTGAAGCTTATTCAAGTTTAGAAAAAAAATGTAAATGCAACACAATTTGTGGCAGTTATGGACGCTGACTGCAAACTAGAGAGGAGGATCCTAGCAATGGAATTGAGATGCTACAGAAGGATCCTAGGTATCACATTCAAAGACCGTATCGTGAACCAAGAGATTAGAGACATGGTTACTGCAGCTATTGGAACCCATGATGACCTGCTAAGTATCGTAAAAAAAAAAAAAAACGCAATCTAAAAATCTATGGCCATATTACAAGATTTTCGGGGCTCGCAGAGACCTTTCTTCAGGGAACAGTACCAGAAAAAGGAAGAAGAGGCAGACAAGAGAAAGCGATGGGAGGACAACTTAAAAGAATGGACGGTCCTGCCATTGAAAGAGGTTTTAACTAAGGCAAAAGACAAAGAGGATTGAGGAAATTCGATCGACGAAACTTGCGTGGTGCCCCGATGGTCCAAAAGACTAAGTGATAGTTAAAGGTAAATAAGCAGCAACGTAGCCAAGGTCAGTGTCACTCGGTGTGATCCTCTCTTCACACACCCTCTACCAGTAACGCCACTGTTTATCAGTTTATATAAAAGAAACGCGCTTGCTTAGTGCACACTTTTAAATGTAGTGTTTCCTTCGTACTAGACACTTATAGTGTTGGACACATCCGTTGACCTCCATGCAATACTTCTTAAGTTATAGCGTGCTTTCGTTGTAAAAGTAAAACTCATTCTCCTTGTAACATTTCATAAATCTTATCATCGTATGCGATGTGATATACCGTTCAATACATTACCTCAACAAATGTAATGAGACAGGCGTAATCAATGACAATAATGGGCCTACGGCTCAGTGTCAAGGTCGAATTCGTCAAAAAAGAAAAGAAAATCAGAAAGATAGCGTTTCCACGTGACGCACTAGCAGAAGCTGAAATGAGGCTAACGTCTTTATCCTCACATCTGCTGATAGATTGACCTTACCAGGACCAGGCATGGGACTAAACAAGGAAAAATATGAAGAAAAAAAAGAATGTTTAAAAGCAGCTAATGTAAGGGGAATTACTCCATATTAACAGCCATATATCTCAAAACTGTAAGATGTATTTATCTTTTTCGATGTAAAAAAATTAGTAATTGGCATTATTTAATTAATTGCTTTGTTGTTTTTTTTATTGATTCATATTTTGTTAATAACAATGAATAATTGTGCAAAAGTTACTTGATCCGCGAATGGGAAATGAGTAAAATAAGGTCTTTCAAATGTATACCAGACAGGCAGAGTTCGTTGCTATAAACTTTGTAAATAGGCCAACTTGTTAGGTTATTCATACTGTTGTATCTCTTTTTTTTTTTTTAATGTATTTCTGGAATATTTGACACTTGGCTTAAAACTGAAATTCGTGTCTCTGCAGAGAAAACATTTTTTTTTCAATAAAGGCTTTATATTTAAAAAAAAAAGACTTAAAAAAACAAACAAGCCTATATTAAGCGTAGTTGTATCAATTAGTCTGGATCAGTCCTGTAATTAAATTTGTAATAGATCTACACAAACAACAATAAATCTGTTGCGATCAGAAAGATTTTTACTATTTGTTTCTTGTTTAGCGCAATTTCATGCTTTTAGCTTTCTCAATACGCTATGATCCTATCACTTGTCTGGACCAGTTGGAAAAGGATGGGGGGAAATGGAGTGTCTGGGTGATCGCTTTTTAAATGCAACTATACAAAAAAAAAAGGTGAACAATCTGAATTCGAACACGTTGGCTAAAGCCTCATCAAGACAATACACTAACCACTATGCCAGAGACGTGCTTATAAAAACAGAAGGTTTTATAGTTATCTATTGTTAGCTTCAAGTTTTAAGGTGACGACCTACAAAGTATAAAGGGGACTAATTCAACTTATACCACCTTATATCAGTCAAGTACAATTTCTTTCCCTTATTCGAGATACCAAACAAAATAATCAATGACCAATTTTTAATTAATTAATTGCTTAATTTTTTTTTTATTGATTCTTGTGTTGCCAGGTAAAATTTCAGCTTGATCGGAAATTGGGTGTTGGAGAAATAACGTGTACATACTTTTAACCAGACAAGACAAGAGAGGGTGATTTGATATAAGATTTGTAAAAAAAAAAAAAGGTTTTGTTTTATGTTTGGTCTTTTCTCTCTCCTAGATTTAGCATCAACCTGTGCGCTGGGCCCACCTTTGACAACTCTGACGCTGCCCTTCATTTCAACCCGAGGTTTGAGCAGAACGAGGTCGTCAGGACTCACAAGTCGGGCAACTGGGGGCCCGAGGAGAAGCACGGTGGTTTCCCTTTCTACAGGGGCGCCGCTTTCCAGTTGAAGATCGTGGTTAGGCATCATGCTTTCCAGGTAAAGGCTCCCTACGCAGCAGCATGTACACTACAAATTCAAACAAAACATTTTTTGTCAATGTGACCAGCCTTTGTTGAATTGATTAGTACTTGATGGCTGTGTGGAAAAACACAAAGTAGCTGAACAGATGGTCTAGAGTTAGAACCCTTATGGAGTCGTGTTAGAATCTTAGTAAAGAGTCGAGAATCTGTGTGTGCGTTTCTATGGTGATGGTGAAAAGAAGTGTGCGAATGGTTGGAGTCTATGCAGTGTGAATGATGCAAGATGAGCGGCATTGACGTAAGATGTCATGGATAGAACAGACGACTTCAGATTGCCAGAGTGAAAAGACGTGTTTTTGTAGTGAGTTAGATCTTGTCCAAAATATAAGTTTTATATTATTACTCAAGTCGAATACATTTATTTCATTTCAAGTTATTCAAGTTATTTAAAGTTTACAAGTTAAAATATAATACGCCTACATCGGTTTAGTTGTCTACCAGCAGTTTGGTGCTACAAGTCAACGACCGTGGACAACAAAGACTCAAGTTAGACTCCTGATGGAGTCTATGATTTTTAAAAAATTCGGTTTAATTGACGTCTTTTGTTACTGCAGTGTTACTGCAGTGTTTGTGTTGAAGTAATGCCTATACAAATACAAAAAAAAAACCACTGTTTTTTTACTTGAAAAACAACATGGCTTGAGCCTAACTATATCAAAACAACAAACAGCTTATAAACTGTAAGCTATAAAAATTTACAAGTATTATTATTGTAGGCGTATTACACATAGACCTAATTGACAGTTTAAACTGGACTACAATATAACCATTAACATGGGTTATAAAGTCAGGCGTTGAGTTACACATGTAACCATTCTAGTACTAAATCTTTGTTATAATGTTTGCTCACCTGTCAAGTTGAACGTACTATACTTCAGCCCTACCCAAGTGTTATCAACTAGTCCAAAAAAAACAGGGGGAGATAAATAAATTTGAATGGCAAAGATATTGTGTTATCTATCTTGCTGAACGGAATGATTTTTAAAAAGCCATAGTTTGCAAGATAAAATGAATCAAAGCGTTTGCAATGTACTAGACCACACTCCTACACTCAGAAGAGCAAGTTAGCGAATATAAAAAGATCTATGTTACTGGTAACAAGTTGTTTAATAGTTTAAAATCCACGCAAAATACTGCCCATATGGGGCTCCCAATAGTCTTTTTATATACAAACCAATATAAAACTCCTAGCATTGGGATGTCTTTTGGTCTATATAGACTACTTGATTTTTTTTTGGTCACACACTAAATTAGTTTGATTGGGGGGAGGGGGGGGGCAAACAACAAATTTTTGAACCCAATTCCACAGGTAACTTGCTACTCCACCAGCACCCTCAATAATCTTCATGGGATGGGAGGCCCCCGGCTGACTTCATGATTGGTAAGGGTGATTGTGATCAGAGCGGCCTTGTATGATTGGAGGCCCTAGGCCCTAAGCGACGTAAGAGTGCTGGCCCCAAATGCAGTTTACTATTGTTTTTTTTTTAAATCTAAATCGACAAATTAGTGAAATTAATATTTCGCCATTTCGTAGTAGAGACACGGTTATACTAGTAAATACAGAGTTACAGTTCTCTACTATGTTTGAGATCTGATCAGAATTTCGCAACTTTTTCTGTAAATTTTTTGTTTCTAATCCTGTCAGAGGCCAGTACCAGTTGGAGGCCCTTGGCGGCTGCCTAGTTTGCCAGAGCCTAATGCCGGCCCTGTTGTGATTCTTGTTTAGGTTCATTATGAAATATGATAGGCCTTGCCTTGTAGTTGTCAATGCCTGTCTGACTTCTACTACAGATGACTCTGGAGATGTCTGAGTTTCTTGTACGGGTGTATTCAATGTAACTAACAATAACACAATTAACAAGTAGAAAAGACAAAGTCCAAACCGTTGTACAACACTGCCAACATAATAACACCGAAAAGGCCAAAGTCGAGTCTCTGTCTATAAACCACGTTGTCCCTTCGAAGCTCTAATTCCAAACTGACTATATTTACATAAAATCATCTCTAATCCAAGTCGTGATGTCACTAAAGTCGCGTTTTAAGTTTGTCAACTATGGTGCGTCTCTATACAAACTAATAATACTAAGTGTCTCACAGAAGGCCCTTTACTAACTATTCTTGCACTAGCATAGGAAATGTTGTATACAAGATTATTTTAGATCCAAGCACTCGTTCCTTACGACTATCACATCCTGCTTGTATGAGGAAGCTAGAAAGGCGAGGAACTCAGCAGGGGTGTATGTGAAACTGAAGCAGGAGCCAAACACTAAAGCAGACTACGGATATAATGTTGGGACAACGCGAGACATCGCCGCAAGCCACTTGGAGCAACCATTCAGCTAAATGCGCCTTCTCTTTGTGCTCGAATCTGTGTTTGTACAAGGCAGTTCCATATGGGACAGCGCGATTCTTAAACTTCGTGCGTATTTAGTTTTTCTGCTGTCCAGTGTTATATCATTATCGAGATTTGCTGCACACACAACCGCCCCAACTCCACAAATACTTCAACTGATTACTTGTTCTACATACATCTTCAGAAACGTCTGGGCCTACTTAAAATTTTTCAGGTGTCGCGGAAGGATGCAGCGGACGATCAGACGCTAGGTGTGAGGCAATGGTTCAACATAAATTTCCGACACGTGTCGCAGGCCCCAGCACCAACAGAAAAATAAAATAAAATAAACGTAGAGAGCTGTGGGCAAAAGTTAGCTTTACGGGCCGAACATGGCCCGCGGGTTGTAGTTTTAATATAACTGGTGTAAGGTATAGAGTCGCGTACTACCTTATCTGAAAGAATCACCATTACTTTATTATATTTTTTTTATTTTTTTTTTTGTGGAGCTGGAGGATTTGTCATATCCTTATAGTAACTAGGGCATAGCTTCCGGCTTTCGAAGCTGGAGAATTGACCGTCACTCTTACAGGGTATGGCATGTGCAATGTGATACCTAGCCAATTGTCAGCAGGTGGCGCCTTACCTTCATTTGAAACCTAGTGCTACATCTTGGAAAGGATTCAAAGCGCATTCGGTGTGTGTATAATGTGAAACTTAGTATGTATGTAGTATGCAATGAGTTCTAAACTGTAACAAATGCACATTCAAAGTTTTGCATATAGCTTACACATGTATGTCAGTTGCTCTAATGTGCAGCCTTTCTATTAAACTTCGTGACTCCCGCTCCCATACATACATACATACATACATACATATATACATACATACATACATACATACATACATACATACATACATACATACAGACACACACACACGCAAACAAAAACAAAAAGCACTTTACAGCTGGATGCCAGGTCACCAAGTCTTCCAATCGCCTCATTTTGTGACTGTTTCATTATTCCACTGAATTTCTCTCTCTCTCTCTCTCTCTCTCTCTCTCTCTCTCTCCCTCTCTTAAATCCGTTTTTTTTTTTTATTTCTTAATCAGCGATGTTTCACTTTCTTTCTGTCCTTTTCTCTCTATCTCTCTCTTGCTTTCTTTTTATATTCTCTCAATTTCTCTCACTGTTGCAGCTTTAATTCTTTTCTTTCTTTTTCTTTCTCTCTGTCACTCTCTTTCTTTCTCTTTTTATCCACTCTCTCTGTCTCTCTCTCTTTTTTTTCTCTTTCTATCCATTCTCTCTTTTCTATCTCGATGTTAACAAATGAAAAGAAAGAAATACAACGTCAGGGACCATTAACCCTTAAAGAATCCTTTACCCAAAGTTTGCACGACCATAATAAATAAGCTTAACCTCCAAGTTTTGGTTTGAAATTGTATAGCGTAAATCTGCAGGATCTACTGAAGGCAAACAGAAAACAATCTCCTAGAACTTGGGTACTTTGGGACTAAAATTTAATCAATAAATGGTTTGTTTTGAGTCTGATAAAATAAAATGGTATGGAACAATGAAGGAGAAAAAAAAAACTTAGAATAAAGAAGAAAAAGAAACACAAATCTTTCAAATTGTAAATAGAAATTACTTTCTAGATCGAATAATCCAAGAGATGATTTTGCCGGAAACGATTAACAGTCAGACCAGACACCAAAAGACCTCTTTCACTCGATCAAATGTCTAGTATCCACTAAAGTTGGATGAGTCATATCCATTTAGACTCAAACCCGAGACCTTCAAATCAAACAATAACTGAATATTTTACCATTCAGTCAGTGGCGTAGCTAGGGTGGGGGAGGGAGGGGGGAGAAATTGACCTCCCCCCCCCCCTGGGCCCCACTTGAAGGGGGCCCCAAATGAGTGTTTTTACATTGAATATTAAATATTATGTAAAATGCAGGTGCCCCCAAAGATGTCAAGCCCCCAAATGATTGCAAATTCCTAGCTACTCCCCTGCACTCAGTGGCATACATCTATAAATATTGTATTACGTTGATAATGTACGCCAATGTGGGTTAAAATTAAATTGTGTTTGTATTTATGCCCTAAACTCTTCTATTTTTGCACCTTTCATAGTAGAGGCTTACATTTATTAGCTCATCGATATTGTAGCCTACTATTTACATGGTAAACCTATACAGAGGCGGCCTCAGCAGTACGCGGGGCCCAGGGCGAGTCTCATACTCGGGAACTGTAATCGTAAATTCTATATACCGTGACACATCAAACTAGACCGGCTCTTCTGACTCAAATGTTCTAGAATAGTGTTTCCCAACCTCTTCACGGAACACATTGCACATCCTAAGCATTTAGCGGAACAATTTGCTTATTTTTTTTTTTTTTTAGAGTGATTACTTCACGTGGTAGCCCACTATTTAATTATTCCAGTTGTTCGTGGAGCTCCTACTCAGGCCTCGCGGAACAATAGGGTTCCGCGGAACACAGCTTGGGAGACTCTGCTCTAGACCTTATAATTGTTACAAAACAAGGTACTGGCAATACGGTATTTCGAAACTAAAACCATAGAGAAAACAGTTTTCATGGTTAATGGTAATTGATGTCGTATTGATTCCGGGGAGGCTTCCAAAACACCTAGTAACAAGTGCTCATTTATAAGAACTGGCCTAGTTTCCGATGTTGAAGGTAACAGAAGAATCTGATCACGCTCCCTCCCCTTCAGTCACGAGGCCTGGGGGGCGTTTGCCTCACTCACGACTCCGTAACGGTCGCTTCCTCCGATGGGATTTCAGTCCCATTGTTGATACGTTTTTTTTTTTGTTTTTTTTTTGGTATGCTAAATCTGAATCTATTTGTTTTTACATTTTGTGCCAGATATATGTCAACAACAATTACTTCACTGACTTCAATCACCGCTTGGCCAAGGAGGCTGTTCGCTACTTGTACATCGCTGGCGACGTCAGCATCAACAGGATTGCTTTCTCTGATGTGGTAGGTTATTGATCAAGTGGTAGGTTATTGACATGATCCGTGACAGGGTCACGCGTGTTTCCGTCTCTTATATTAGTGCCTCAATCTTCCTACAAATACAAGAGCATTGGCCATACAGTGAAAGCTTTGGTTTGAATGTTGTATATTTTAAAACCCACTATCATTTGAAATTTGGCTATTTTTAACCCGCTTTCATCGGGTTTTCCCGCAATTGACTCAAATGTTGTTTTTTCTTATGTTTTGTTTTGTTGTTGTTTTTTGGTATTAAGTAAAGAGTTTAATAAATAAATTATTATGGCAAATGTTTTCGATTCCGAAGATTAAGAATGAGTGCATGATTAAGGATGACTACGCAAACCTAGTTGTGACCTGCATATTTTCCCGCATTCCGTGCAGAGAAAGCCGTTGTCCGCTAGCCATCTGCTACCAGCTACTTTCCTCTATAACAGTGAGGGCGAAATGGCGACTGAATTGATCTTTATAGCACGTCTCCCATGCGGATAAGTGTCCGACCCAGAACAGACGTATACAAAATCATACGTGATCGTCGTTTTATATAGAAATGATCTGGACTGTACTAGAAGAATTGATTGTGCACGCTCATTTGAAAGACTCCTTGCAACATCGAGGCATTACAAGAAATAAATAGAAGCTTCATAAAGAAGGAATTGATATTGTCTATTCTTCAATGCTAGACATTCTTTTTTTTTTTTTTTTTTTTTTTTTTTGCTAAACGAAGATAGTTCGATAACTTTCTAGTATCTCTAGGCTATACTTAGATTTAGTAGCATTACACTTTGTCGTTAAAGGCAACGGAAGATTACTTGAATATGTTGTAAGATTTATTTTAATTGAGTCCTACCAGACATTCCTCAGACCACCAGAGTAGACTTAAAGAAGTTTTTCAAGTGACGCCACATTATTAATACACAAACATTTGGAGTCTGTTTGTGTGGGTGTCACGCAATGTTCGTAAACGAAGCTTTATCAAGAACACTAGATAAGTTCGCTGTTCAAACCTGAATTAGTCGCTGTAAAATGAACCTGAGATGTCACGAAAAAAAACAACAACAGTTCAGATCACTCGACTATTCTACCATTCACGTTAAACTAACCAATGTCAAGGACGCTAATTGAATTAATGTTTTCAAACAAATACAACAAAATTGAGATACTGATGGAAGAGCCACAGACATATAATATATAGGTCCGTGGGAATAGCTTAGAAACTTGGACTCTGCAGTGCTGAAAAGTGAATAAAAAAACAAAAAAACTTCCTTTATTCTGTACACCGGATACACCAAAACACTAGCTATTTATAGTTATAATGATAAAAAGTTTTTATAAAAATCTCTGATTGACATAGTCTAGAAAATAGTCTACATTCTATAGTGTCTATTTGTAAATAAATAAATGATAAATATATCTAGCTAGTAAAATAAGGTAAAGACTCACATATTTTATACTTCAAAGACTTTGTTTTTCTTTTTCAGGTTATTAACCCGGTGAGTAACTAAAACTAACAAATATATTTATCTGGTGATATATCCCTATATAAATACGTTCCTGTATATATATATAAATATATGCCTGAACTAAGGGCTATTCATCGAATAGAGGGATACTTTGATTTTAAGCCTACGCTGCCTTGTTAAGGCTCAATGAGTCAACATCAAAGGAGAGTTCCTTTAGCGTTAAGACTCAACTAAGGCATTACCCTCAACAGATGCTGAAAATAGAGTTGATGCCAAGGCATTTCTTGGGATCACACCAGCAGTATCGAGATACAGACAGACAGACAGACAGAGAGAAACTATAATTAATGGGCCATCTTTTAATTAAGACCCATAAATGTATCCAGAGCCATGTAGATCTCAATTAGGGATCAATTAGTGAGTGGCCTCTGATTAGGAAATAATACAATGGCTGTGCTACAATCTACGAAAAAATACAATGACTGTGCTACAATCTACAGACCGATAACAATATAGTCAAATCTGTCTTCGAGAGTTCATACTAGTTCATAGCTCGGACAATGTTACCGTGTATCTCTAATCATTGATGTTAAAACATAAGACACATATTGTTATCTTATTCTCATTTATGAACACAGGCAGTGCCCTTGACCTTGCCAATCAGCGGTGCACTGCAACATGGGAAGCAGATCGTGATTCAAGGTGTTCCTCGACACGGTGCACAAAGGTAGGCAACTTCTTTTTCAATTGTTACTAAAAAATATATTGGTTAGTTCCCTTTGCTTTAAAATAAATAAATAAATAGAGAGAGAGAGAAATGGTGTTATATAAAAAAAAAAATTTCTCCCCCCCCCAGCAAAAAAGAATTATATTTATTTATGTGTGTGTGTGTACATCATCTTTATTACATTCTAACCCTTCATTCTTTTGGAAGACGTTTATTGTGCCCTAGAATAGGTTCTTCTTGGAGTTAGTGGGAAAATTGTAGATTCCTCGCCATTGCCAGCAAGGGGGTCTGGGGAAGCGCTAGGAGCTCCCTCATCGCGGGGCGGAGCTCCCTCATCGCGGGGCGTAGCTCGCTCATCGCGGGGCGTAGCTCGCTCATCGCGGGGCGTAGCTCCCTCATCGCGGGGCGAAGCCCTGCCGCCCAGCACTATTTCTGGTATTGAAAACCAACAAAATGCATATTCTGAGGTATCTACAGTGCGTTTTCCTGCTATTAAAAAAGTTTTATTTCAAAAACCTAATGTCTATTTTTACTGAGTTAGACCCTCCCGCGCCATTCGGCGCATTTGCCGTCAAGCTGTTTCCATAAAAATCTGTCACTGGTAATGTCTGAAGCCTCTTCCCAACTGCTCTGAGGACCTCCATGAATGTGTGGCGCCAAGTTGTACTAGGATGTCATCGCAACTCTTCTTATGCTTAATTCATTTTGTCGGAGAACAGGCCCTCAAACCTCATGCAACGCTCTATCACAATATTACTAAGGGGTCGACTCCCAGTTCGGCATAGGATTTCCTTGATTTAGACCCGATCTCTATAACTGACTCCTAAAATCTGTCTTAGCCATCTTTGTTGAGCTACATTTACTGTTTTTCAATTTCGGCAGATGACTATTCACTGCACTTTATTAATGGAGCCCCGCCACTGGTAGAAATATGTAAGCTATCTTGAATACGCTCTTGGAAGTGACTGTAGTTTGCTTTAGATTTTATATCGAAAAGGGAAGTTTTATCGTCAAAATCATCTGTTGGGGGGTTTAAACTAAAAAAATCTCTGGAGTTGTTTTTTTTAAATTGAAAACACCATTTAGCTACGGTAATAGAATTTAGTAACTGTAGTTTGCTTTAGAATAATATTGAGGATAGAGGTTTTCCACCTCAAAACACTCTGTAGGGGAATTTTAAACTCAAAACCATCTGGAGGGGTTTTAAACTTTTTAAAAAAGTCATCTGTAGGAGAGGGGTTTAAACCTAAAAACCCCAATAAATAATAAATGTATAATTTTATTGTGTAATTTGCTTTTTTTTATATTGAAGAGTTTTTTTTTTAGTTCAAACCCCTCTGAAGGGGGGTTTAAACTCAAAAACCCTTTTGGCAACGCTCATAGATTTTAGAGTGAGTAATTTGCTTTTATTATATATTGAAGAGGTATTTTTTAGCTTCAAACTCCACTGGAGGGGATTTTAAACTCAAAACCCCTTTTGGCAACGCTCATAGATTTTAGAGTGAGTAATTTGCTTTTTTTATTTATTGAAGAGGTATTTTTTAGCTTCAAACTCCACTGGAGGGGAGTTTAAACTCAAAACCCCTTTGACTACACTCATAACATTTTGAGTGTATAATTTGCTTTGTTTTTATTATTAAAGAGGTATTTTTTTTAGCTTCAAACCCCGCTGAAGGGGGTTTTAAACTCGACCCCCTCCGGTAGGGTTTTTTAAACTCAAAACAACCGGGTAGGGGGTTTTAAACTCAAAACCCACGGGTAGGGGGGTTTGAACTCAAAACCCCCGGGTAGGGTAGGGGGGTTGGAACTCAAAACCCCCCTTGGTTGTGCTGGGACAAGTGATGGTTTAGTATTAAAATCTCACCTAAAATAAACAAAATCAAAGCAAAAAAATCAGTCACTAAGGGGGGGATTTCATTTCGGGGGGGGGGGGGGTTGAACCCCAACCCCCCCCCCCCCCCCTGGCTACGCCCATGATATATATATATATATAACTGCTAATAGGTAAATGTAAGTCTGATGTTGGTAGTACTATTAACTTTCTCGTGACCAGTACTGTATTACTACAATGAACTGACTTTATGTTTAATCCAATCGGCGATTTCCTTATGGTTCATTGAATATTATTGTTTACCGTAGAAATGAATCAGTAACAAATCAAATGTGGCACCAACACTATCAATATATGCTATAAATGCTATTCACTTTTCTATTTAGATTTAACGTCAACTTGGTGTGCGGTCCAAGCTTTGACGGTTGCGACGTGGCACTCCACTTTGACGCAAGGTTCAACTTTGGGAGCTGTCATAACACCGTCGTCAGGAACCATAAATCTTCTGGTAGTTGGGGAGGGGAGGAAACCCATGCAAATTTTTTCCCCTTCTCTTGCAACGCTCCGTTCGAGATCAGAATATACGTAGAACACCATGGCTATAGGGTAAGTGGATTCATTAAGATTAGCTTATAATTTGGGGGCTGGGGGGGGGGGGCGGCAGAGTGGAAAAGACCTTGACCTCTGAACCGAGGGTTCTCAGGTTCAAGTCTAGGGGAAGACTGGGATTTTTAATTTTGGGATTCTTAGGAGGCTCCTGAGTCCACCCAACTAACGAATACCTGACATTAGTTGAGGAAAGTTGGTCGTTGTGCTGACCGCATGACACCCTGGTTAACCTTCGGCCATAAAAACAGGTGGACTTTACATCATCTGCCCTATAGACCACAAGGTCTGAAAGGGGAACTTTACTTTTACAAACGAAGAACTTAAACCAAAGTCTAAACAAGGAGACCCCAAATTCTAGTTTAAAAAAAACAACAACAATGTTATAGTCTAAATTATTGGTCATTGTACACAAGTTGTTGACTGCTTTCCTTTCTTGGTACAACTTGGATTCATTGCCATAATGAATCTCATCAAGAACCAAAGACATTTCAACTGGGCGCGCTTACAATTGCGTTTGTTTACTAACATATTGAGCCGGACATAAATACACTCATAAAATGTCATCCACCTCACCTAAGCTTTTAAAAATGTATTTGAAACAAAAGTTATAATCTCAAAGAAACATTTACATGACTTTCCTTCTCTTTACATTTTGAGCTTATATACTGTGCACTTATGTAGCTTTTTTATTTTTTTGGTCCATGACCTGGTTTGGACTATATAAAGGTGTCCCGGGGACAAAAACTTTTGAGACCCCCTGGTCTAGAAAATAGATAACTCTTGATACAAATAAAATATTATTTTTTTTAAGGCTAGATCTAGATTTAGTAAGCATAAAAAAAAAGGAGCATCTTTCCTTGCGGTGTTTTGGTTTAACTGTGAAGTATGTCCGAATAACCTTTTTTTTTTCAGGTGACTGTGAACAATCAGCACTTTACTGAATTCAATCACCGCATTCACCCAGTTCAGCGTGTGTCTCACTTGAACATCCAGGGTGATATCAACTTGAGTCAAGTCAGCATTCAATAAATGTCACACTGACATGATCCAACAGCGGCCAATAGACGAATACAAAATATACAAGCCTAAACTATATACTGATGGTATATAGACAAGCCTATATAATAAAGTGGACAATTAACATTCCATTCTATTAATAAGCTAGTATACTGCCAATGTGGTGATTTATATTTTTAATAGTTTAAATATGATTTAAATGTATTTAGTTTTAAATTATTGCTTTATTGTTTCGATTTAAAAAAAATAATGCAGTTGCAGTTTTAAATCGCACTTGTCCATCCATTGGAGAAATATAACAGCTTAGAAAAATATATATGGTAATAACGTTTTATATTTTAATGCACTGTACAATTATTTAGAATTAAATGTGTATTTGAACAGACTAACGTATTTGTGTGTGTGCGTCTGACAGAGAACGAACTTCCAAGTTTACAAAAAAATTTTATTCATTTCATGTCTTAAGTAAAAGTGTTTAATATGAATCTTACAAATTAAAAACGAAAATATTTCTAAGTAAAATTATCCACAGGAAACATAAGCCTATATTTCAACTTCTCAATGGTTAGGACACATTTTGCTGTATAAAAAATATTATTTGGAAATATAATAAATGAAAAGTGTCAATGAACATACTGTAGACTCGAGATACTAAGATCAAAGCAGTCCAAAAATAAAAAAAAATATTTTTTAAATACTTTTTTAAAGAAACAAAGCTTACACGAAGTGTAATTGTAATTATTTGTTTGGATTAATCAAGTCAATAATTTGCAACAGCACTAGGGATTTTAGACCAACAACAATAAATCTGTGCAATTAGAAATATTTTTACAAAGCTTATATCAAGCTGAAATTATGCACAATTATTTCTTTTACCTGACAATACAAGAATCAATTTAACAAAATAACCAATTAATGAATTAACGTTTGGTTACCCTTAATCATTTTTATGTTTGGTACTAGAACAAAGGAAAGAAAGCGTACTTGACAGGTGTGGTGGTATACGTTGAATAAGCTCCCTTGAAGACCTAAGTGTACATTTTTTTATGTCTATAAAAAACGATCGTCAAGATATTCAAGAGAATTCTAAAAGCTAAACAAATACAATTGGTAAAAAAAAGTTCTAATCGCACATATTTATTATGTCTATCATGCGTATAATGACATTACTGATCCAAACTAATTGATACTATTACACTTAATATGAGCGGGGTTTTTTTAAAGTATTTTCTATGTTTTTCTTGTTACACTTGTTTTTATTTAGCGTTATATCATGCTTTTAGCTTTCTAAATACTTTAAGATACTATAGCTTATCCGAAAAAAAAAGGGGGAGGTATCTGGGTTGTTTTTTTTTTAATGTATGTGTTGTTTAAAAGCATGTACAAAAAAAAGGGGGTGGGTGGGAGAGGAGTCAGAGGACGACCTGAATTCGAACACATGGCACAAGTCTCCTTAAGCAGACATCCTAACCACTCTGCGCCTATGAAAATAGAAGATTGTCTAGTTATCTATTGTTTGTATAAAGTTACGTTGAAGCACCGACCTATAAAAGGGACTAGTTCAGCTTATACCGCGTACCACTCCAGTCAACTATCATTTATTTCCCTTTTTCGGGATACCAAACAAAAATAATAACTACTTACCAATAGACCATGAACTAATTGATCAGGTAAAAAGAAATTAGTGCAAAACTTCAGCCTTGATGTTTATGTGGGAGAATTAACGTGTACAAACTTTTAACCAGACAGACTGAGTTGTTATAAGCTTTGTCAAAAAAAAAAAAAGGTTTAAACAGGTTTTTCTTTCTGTTCTCCTTGAATGTAGTGATGCATGTGGTCAGGGCCGGTCTTAGGCCACTGCAACCTATAGGACCGGCCCTGCGTGTGGTTTAAGTTCGATGGAGAGCAAGTGACAAACATTCCCTCCATGTCCTTCAAGTCCATCAGACAGTGAAACCATTGAACCTTATTGCTCTTCAATAGTTATCATTAACTCTTTCTCTACGTAATTATTTTTCCACGGTTGGGAAGGAATTCTTCAGTTTGCTCATTACTTTTTCACTACCTGTTATGATTGGGCTTCAATAGCTTTGTTGTTTGTTATCAGAAAATGCTGTATTTGGTATAGAATTAAAGGGAAATGCATGCTCTTTTTATATAATTCAAAGTCAAGTTTAAAAAAGTAAACATTAATTTAATTTAATGAGGTCAAAATCAACGATGGTATCGTCGATTAGGAGAGAAAGAGTTAAAATGGCAACATAAAAGATTTCTAGGACTGTGTATTTGAAACACTTGAGGAATATATTCTTAGGGACAATGAACACAGAAAAACAACAAAACCTTGCCATGCTTTGGACGTCCCTTTACATTTGAAGATGAGTTACATCTTAGCGCGGGAGGTGTGGTGGCTGAGCGGTAAAGCGCTTGGCTTCCAAACCGGGAGTCCCGGGGTTGAATCCTGAAGACTTAGATTTTTAATTTCGGGATTTTTGGGCGCCTCTGAGTCCACCCAGCTCTAATGGGTACCGGACATTAGTTGGGGGAAAGTAAAGGCGGTTGGTCGTTGTGCTGGCCGTGACACCCTCGTTAACTATAGGGCAAAGAAACAGATGACCTTTACATCATCTGCCCTATTAACCACAAAGACTGAAGGGGGAACTTTACTTTACTTTTACATCCTAGACCAAACCTCACGCAGGATGGTGGCAAGTCCAGGGCCAATACCTGCTGACCACGCAGCCAAGTAAATCTAATGAAAGTAACCAAGTAACTGTATGCACAAAAAGTACATTAATGGGAATGACTAACTAAATGATATGATGTAAAGAAAATGTTTGAATGATATGCCTGCCTGGTCGTGTAGTATGCACTCCAGTTAGACATCGTTTTTAACAAGCTACAGAACTTCTAAAAAAAAATAAATTTTTTAGACCTAGCTCATCAAAGTTAAGTTGTTTTTTTCAGTTACAATTTTGTTTAATTCTGTCCACAAAATTTTTTTTTTTTTTTTTTCACGTGAGAACACTCCCTATTAACCTTTTTTTCTCAGACTAGGTTTTAATAAGATTTGAAAATATAAAAAAAATTGTATCTGATTACTATACACAATAAATGTACTTATAAATTGACATGACAAAAAAAAACAAATAATGTGCAAATAGACAACAATTTATTGGGATATTTCTTCACATCCTTTTATAAACTTCTGGCATGGATGATATTGGAGTTGCAGTCTATTGGTAACACAGAGCACCATTCTAACATGTACAAATGTACAGCGCAATGATGGCTAGGTAGAACAGGAATGTATTCATGACATTTTAATTACAAGCAAAAAAGTCATTCAAATATTTTAATGCATCACAACTTCATCACCAACGTATTAGTTGACACACTTTTCTCAAACTTTCAGGTCATTTTGAAAGCAAAAGATTCAACAATAAGTCCAAACGACAGTCCAGCGCGCACACTCCATGACCAGGCAGCCATTTCTGTCTTTGCATTAACAAGATTGATGAGAACATCAATATGGATAGTTAGATCATTCACATTACATCAACAAGTAGTCAAACAATTACAAGCATTGATCATCTGTGTATTTATTCTTTTATAAAGAAGCCAAAAAAAAAAAAAAAAAGATACAGGCCCCAGAACACTCCCTTCAGGATGTATGCAAAACTGCCTGGTCTGGAAACCTCTGCGCCAATGATCATAGGCTATCTGAACGGTCCTACTTGATGATGAGAACAATGAAGAAATAGTATATATATTTATTTGATATTTTAAAATAAACTAACTTCTAAAATATTTATTCAGTGAAAGGCCAACAGCTCTGCTAGTCTTATTTACTAAACCAATTTTATTTCCTGACATCTCAATATACAACATGTGGAGGTATGTAATTTCATAGCATTGCACATAGCATAAAAGAAGTGTGAATCTTTGATGAATGATAATAAAATTATTTGATGAAAAAGTTTAAAAAAAAACACAACAATAATATATTTACAAGCATAAAGACATAACTATATTCTTGTCATTGTCTGATTTGTTATATATTAACAGTTTAAATGGTTTGAGTTTTTGGCACATCGGCACAACTTAGACCATGTCGTCAAAGTTCAAATAGAAAATATATACCGCAACATCCAATCTTCTTAACAAACAAGATACAATTCAAATTACTAACCCTTAAATACAATAAATGTAGACAATTATTGACTTACAACAGAGCCTGAGGACAATCTGGAAGAATAAAATCAGCATCCAAGTAAAATTAAATCTATTTTCTTCTCTAGTGGTCTTTGTACTTCTATATGGTTGAGAACTTTGTACACTGAGGCAGAAAGAAGAATTCATGCCTTTGAAAATAAATGCTACATAAAATTGCTGGGTATCAAATACCAGGAAACGAAGACAAATGAGTTTGTACATTCTTAACTGTCAAAAAGGAGGAACTATTCAATACTGTGTAGAGATGAAAGCTGAGCTGATTTGGTCATATTGTAAGACATGACTCACTGTTAAAAGTCATCCTTCGAGGTTCATTGGAGGGAGCATGAAGAAAGTAATAACTTGAATGAGAATTTTGTGGTTTAACACACATGCTTTAGTGTTTTACAAATTGTAACATGATTTTTTTAGAGACTTATTTACGGATTCATTGTTGTGCTTAGTACCCATCTGGATAATAATATACCAATCAAATGTTTTTTTGTTAACAAGTTACTAAGATAAAAAAATGATTCCTCAATAAGCCCTGCTTTGAAAAACTGTACAGTTGGCATCACTTTATAAAAAAAATAAAATAGACTGTTTCAGATTTTCCAGTTTCAAATAGATAGTATAACAGTGTTAGGGAGTGTGCCTTAAATTTTGTGTTAGTATGGTGATGGTGGGAAGAGGTTAGCGATTAGTTGTGAATGATGCAAGATAGCTGGCATTATCATTGGTCTTAGACCATTCAAGAACTTGAGACTCTAGGTTGTGCTATTGTGGTGAATTAGATTTTAAGAAATATTATTACTAAAGTCTTCTACATTTATTTTATTTCATATCAAGTTGATTATGTCTATATTATAACAAAAGTTATATTTAGTATTGTTCACAAAGAAGTTATTCAAATTATTTGAAGTTTTATTAGTTGAGATAAGCACGCCTACTTCAAATTAGTTGTCTACCTGCAGTTAGTGCGTCAAGTTATCAACTGTTAACAAAACAAGGAATCAGGTACAGAAGCAGTTATTTCTTTCACATCAGTGCGAACCTCAAATTCTTTTTTGACTGTGTATGTCTTGAAGTGAGTTTCTTGCCGATGGACAGATAATTTTCTTGGAGAATCAAATTTATGTGCCTTGATTCCATCACTAGAAATAATGCTTTATGACATGGCTTATACTTTTGAAATTCCTTCAATGCTTCCATGAAGCATTAGTTTCTACTGGAGAGCCACAGTTGGTTAAAAATGCAAGCCATCAATACTTAAAACTGGAGTGCCATCATTATTTAACAATAGAGAGCCATCATTAGTAAATACTAGAGAGCCATAATTAACTAATCTTGGAGAGTCATCATTAGTTAATACTGGAGTAACATTAGTTAATACTGGAGAACCATCATTAGTTAACAATGAAAAAACATCATTTATTAACAATGGAGAGCCATGATTAACTGATACTGAAGAGCCATTATTAGTTGATACTGAGGAGCCATTATTAGTTGATACTGAAGAGCCATTATTAGTTGATACTGAAGAGCCATTATTAGTTGATACTGAAGCGCCTTCATTAGCTGATACAGGACAGACATCATTTTTGGCTCGTCTCCTGAAGAAATAAAGTACATTTTTCTTATCCAACTGCTTTTCATATAAAAATAAATACACAAAGGGGGTACAAGTTTGACCAATGTCTTAGATCAATAAAGAATTTTAAAAGTCTGTATTTCATTTGCAAATCATATGATTGTCTAGTGCTCCCTCTCAAAACCAGACCAGTAGATTCTGTTCAAGATTCACTAGGGTTTGTAAATATCAAAAAGAAAGTTTCCACCCAGCTCAGAATCTAATTGCTTTACCACTCAGCCACCCAAAATACTAATAAAAGAGAAGTCCTTTCCTTCAGCTGAAGCTACTTGTTTGGCTTAACAAACATATGCAAATATATTCAAGATTCAAAAATGTGATTTAAACTTGTAAGATTGTTCTTGTTTTATTTATTAATAAGAAATCAATTTATTTATTATCCAAGAATTCAGATTTTTTTTCCTTAGGTTTGTACTGCAACTCATCTCTGAGTTTTGTTGTGTTTACGGGAAAATCATGAAGCGCTAAAATTAACTGTTGTGGTGAATTAGATTTTAAGAAATATTATTACTAAATAAAACCTAATAATACTACACCAACTTACATACCTTCTCAATGTTCTGGTTGCAGGAAGATTCAATAAGGTTGCCAAGTAGTCATAAGCCTTGGGGCTGTGAGAGTGTAAAGTTAAGGCAAAGGACATTTGTTCATTGCTGTACGTGCTGCTTCTTGATGGCTTCGTAAACAAGTGCATGGGAAAGTCTGAAACATTGGAGAATGGTGAATAGATACATGGGAAAGTCTGAAATCTAGTTGAATAGTGTTGATGGTTGATGTGGTTGGTTGATAAATATTATAGCTGAGTGTAGATGTTATATGCAGCCTCCAACTGAACAAGAAACTATATATATATATATATATATATATATATATATATATATATATATATATATATATATATATATTGAAATCCAGCTATTAACTTGAACAACAGTTTATTACAAAATATGGCACAGTCTACGTCGTCTCTATACTACAAGCCAGTCTTCTTCATCGTCGTTCACCCGTAAATCTTTTTTTTTATTTCCATTCCATCTGTTGAGTCACTAAGGAAATACCAGATTGAACCCCAACTTCTACGCATCTAGCTATTGTGTCATTACAATAGATATAGATACATAAGGAAAGTCTTAAAAAATTGGGGAATAGTGAAAAAGCATTTAATTTCTATTAAAATATATGAATGTGAGCCAAGTATTATTCATGGCTATAATTAACAAGATAAATGATGTAGAAATCATCTGTGAAAAAATTTTATGGTGATATAGCACTAAAATGTACCTTTAAATTGTTCAAGTTGGGTTTTTAACTCTTTTATTAGCTTATTCTTTTCTTTTAAATCCTTTTTCAAGGAAACAGCTTTGCGCTTGTAATAAACCTGAATCCCCTTTGAGCTTCTTAACTTTCTTCTCAGACCTGCAACTTTATTATTAGCAATCTCGAGTTTATGCTTAAGAATTTGTGGGCAAGCAGCTGCATAGTCATGGCACTGAAAAAAAAAAGTTTAAATTTCGAAACCAATGAAAAATAGTTATAAATATCAATTGTAGTGTGTTTTTTTTATGTGCATTATTATGATTAGAATAACTATCATTAGAAATAGACAATCCAAATTCAGACTATTGAATGAAATAGGAAAAGAGGATTTAAATGGATATTGTAGTGACTTGGTCTATTTTCTTAGAACAACACTAGAATCAATTAAAAAATAACCAATTAGTTAATTAACTATTGGTTATTAATCATTATGTTTGGTATCAAACAAGGGAAAGAAATTATTCATGACTAAGTGATGGTATAAGTTGAATTAGCCCCCTTTATACTTTAAAGTTGAAACTAACAATACACCACTATGAAAACTATTTTCGTAAGCACTTCATAAGTTCAGTGGTTACCATGTTTGATAGAGGAGGCTAGACCACTCCAAGTTTGAATCCAGGCTGTCCAAACTTTCTTTTTTTTTTTAATAAATGTATTTAGAAAGCTATAATGGTAATATGAACCCAGATACCCCCTTCTTTCTAAACCCCCCCCCCCCCCCCCCCGGACAACCCTTTCCAAACTGGCCCAGACAAGTGATATGGTAATAGCCTATTGAGAAAGCTTAGCCTTAGTATGGAATTGCGTTAAACAAAAAACAATTGGTAAAAATATTTATAGCACAGATTTATAATTGTTAATCTAGATATATTACAAATTTAATTATATGACTGATCAAAAATAATTGATACAACTATGCTTAATATAAGATTTTTCTTTTAATTTCTTATTTAATGTTATTTCGATAAAACAAAAGGTAAACTATTAGGTGTGTCATGGTTAGTTAAGCTTGCGATCACATTTCTTACCACAAGTTTACAAATGTTGAAACATTAAAATTTCTCTGAAGTTTGATCAATTCCAAAACTTACCAACTGAGGGAACTAAAGGAGCACATAGCAGGAGAAACCAGAGCCTTCTGTAGCGCCAATCATTTACTTAGTAAGCAAAACAATATCAATAAAAACAAAGAAAATTATAACAAGGCCAGCAGAAATGTATGCAAGTGAGACCTGGACACTGACAAAACAACAGAAAATCTGCTAAATAAATACTTGGGAAAGGAAAATTCTTAGAAAAAATCCATGATGAAACTGGATGGTGGACACAACCTAACCAGGAGATATAGCAATGATACAACCCTCTCTATAGTGACAAACCTAAAAAAGAAATGATTAAGATGGGCAGGTCATCTCAAAAAAGTGTCAAAGAACAGAGAAGCAAAAATAGTATACTGACAAAAAACAAAAACCAAGCAACCAAATGGAAAACCACAAATACGACGGATGATTGGAAATAGATGTACAAGAACTTATAGTTCGGGAATGCTGATGAAAAAAGTCTAGAAAAATCTGAATGAAAGATTATGCTGAAGCAGGCCAGAGCCCTACATTAGCCGTAACATCGATGGGAAGAGGTCATATTGTACAGCAGAAATTTTACCTTATCTAGAGCTTCCTTATCATCAGCAGTGGAAGTAGTTCTATTTTCACTTGGGTAGACTATTTCAGTTGTGACATGGTTAACCTAGGAACAGAAATAGATAGGTTGTAGAGTAAAAGTTTTATGAAAGCCTTTCGTTAAAAATAACTTTCCTGGTAAAATATAATTTTTAAAAAATGCTTCATATATTTTTAATAGAATAAATTTTACGCTATCTAGAAATTCATTATCACCAGCAGGTCTAGGTACAATTGGATAGTATATTTCAGTTCAGGAGATATATCAATTATATAGTGACACAAATAAAAAAAAAATTATTAACTTGGGCAGGTCATCTCGAAAGAGTGTCAAAGAACAGAGAAGCAATAATAGCATACTGACAAAAAAAAAAAAAAAAGAAAAAAGCCAGGCAACCAAAAGGCAAACCACAAATATGATGGATGATGAGGAAACGAATCTACAGCTCCTTTTAATTCAGGAATGTTGATGAAAAGGTAAAGACAAATCTGAATGAAATATATGTTGAAGAATGCCAGAGCGCTCCATGAGCTGTAGCACTTATGGGAAGAGGCCATATTTTACAGCAGAAATTTTACCTTATCTAGAGCTCCCTTATCATCAGCAGTGGAAGTAGTTCTATTTTCACTTGGGTAGACTATTTCAGTTGTGACATGGTTAACCTAGGAACAGAAATAGATAGGTTGTAGAGTAAAAGTTTTGTGAAAGCCTTTCAATCCATTCTTTGGAAAAATAAAAATGTGTATTGTATTTTACAGTATAAATTTTACCTTATTTAAAGTTTCATTATCATCAGCAGTGGCAGCAGGTCTAGGTTCAATTGGGTAGTATAATACAGTTCTGACATTGGTAATCTAGAAACAGAAATAAATAGGTTGTAGAGTAAATTTCTTTTTTATTAAAGCCTTTCATTCACATTAAACAAAAAAATCAATTAAAATTTTTTTTTACAAATAAATAAGACAAGCTCTCTATATGTATGTGTGTGTGCATATGTGTGTGTGTTTGTACAGCTCACTCCAAAGCAAAATTGATCAGTTGCTAGAAAGAGACATGTAGTAAATTGGGGTCAAGATTCTTTGTTGGTGTAGCGACCAGATTCTTTAGGAAGTCCTTGAAGAGATGTTTTGGTAAACCAATCATTGGTTATACTTCATTGTTCTTCAGTCTTTTGTTCACTGATTATTCTTTCTTTGCAGTGCTGTATTTAGCAGTAATATTTTGCCAGTAAACCTTTTCTTCTACTACTTATTTGTCCATTCATCCCAGTGACTCTACAGCCCATGGAAGGCACCAGCTTGCTTTAGCACATATCTCCATTCTGATCTACCCTGTGCTTACGTCTCCACTATCCACTCCCGACTTTTAGCTTTTGTAGATCTGCCTCCACCTCATCAAGCCACCATACTCTACTCATCTGCCTTTGGAGTGTCTGTGTTTTGGTTTTTGCCAGTGGACAATCTTTGCTCCTGTGTTCTCTGGCATTCTTTCGTGGTGACATGCCCAAAATAATCTGTTCCCTTTTATTTCCATCACTACGGAGGGGTCTTCATATAGCTGGTATATTTCTTGGTTGGTGCGAATCCTCCATCCGGTTTCCTCATGTATGGCGCCATAATTTTTTTTAAGGATTACTACCTATTTGTACTACAAGTGATTTATGTTTTGTTTGTCACTGGAGTAATAATTTTACTGAATTTAGTTTGAAGATATTAATTAAACTCAAGTAATATTGTATTCAACACTGTGTTTAGTCAGTATATTACTAGAGGTACCTGCCATCCTGTCAATGTTGGATTACTTTAAGAGACAAAAAGAAGAATTGAAAGTGTGAATGTACATACAAAATATATGTCATTAGCAAGAAACAAGATAATCAAGCTTATTTTTAACTTGTAAGGAAAATCTAATTGGGCTATTACCACAATAGTAATGGTCAAATTAAAACCTGTAAACTATTACTAAATTTGAAAATAAAATTATTACAAGATGGGTACCCTGCCAAAAATTGTAGGAATCGCCTGGGGCTTTAGATTATGCATTTCATCAAAATCTTCATCTGTAAAATGTGTACTGTCAACAAAGTCATATGCATCAGGGTTCCATTCTTTTCCCCTTTCCATGGCTTTTATCCATTTTTGCCGAATGTCAAGATTTTGGGGAAATCTGTAATAAAAAAATTTTAAAATTATATTGTTCATATGTATCTCTCCTTTGTTTAACAATTCACTTTATGCAATGTGTAAATGGCTGTCAAGATTAAAGTTGCTGTTTATAAAAAAAAATTATCACAATATATTCAGATTTAGATAATTTAAGTAACTTTTATGGCTATGAAAAAAAAAAAAGTTCAGTTCCTTTAAAACAAATTATTAGTGTTATTGAAAACATTTATAAACCCTTATTTATAATTAAAAATGTCTATCAATGTGGCCATGATAGATCTTAGAATATTTCATTTAATTTATTTAAAAATGTTTAGCCTATTAGATTCATTTCTCATTTTAAAAAATCAAATCTGTAAAAAAAAAAAGAAAGTACAGGTATCTATCATTGCAGGGTTTCTATAATGTATGGGTAAAAAAAGTTTGCAGTGCAGGGGTATTACTATGAGCTGGCCATCCTATGATACAACTGGGGAATGGTGTGCTTTGTTTAAAACTATGCATTTCAATTGAGGGATTTAAGGGAAAAAAAAAGGGTGTGGTGTTTACATCTAAAGTTCAAGGAAAGGAACGAGGGCTTTGTGCTGTCTATTGGAGGATGACAAAACAGTATGCAATACCGTTGTAATGCTGGTTGCTCCAATAAATGATAGTAACAAACAAATATTCAGGTAAAACAAACCAAAAATGTGTTATATAAATGGACCTAAGAAGTGTGTGGTTTATTTTTTTGTCTCTGTGTGTAGGCAGCTTTTCTATTTGGCTGATACAAATAAAAAAAAAAAAGTATATATATATATATTAAGTTCTCCTTTCAGACCTTGCAATCTATAGGGCAGATAGACATTTAGGTCATCCTTAGCCAACGGTTAACAAGCAGGGTGTCATGTGGTTGGCATATGACCTACCGCCTTTACCTTCCCCAACTTAAGTCAGGTACCCATTAGTGATTACTGTTGAGTGGACTCAGGGCGCCATAAAAATCTTGAAATTCAAAATCCTATTCTTCACTGGTATTTGAACCCAGAAGTGCTTAACCACTCAGCCACCGGACTCTCAGAAGATACTATAGAAATAATATTTATATAGGCCTACTTATAAAAAATAAATAGTAATTATTTTAAGAAATTAAAACTATATAAGTATATTTTGTATTAAATACACTATATTACTATAATGAATAATAATGTCTATATTTATATTACTCTAGTCTAGATGATAGATCTATACTCTATGTTAATATTCAATTATTAAACAGATTACAGATCTATAAAGAACTAAATAGTAGTTCTATAATCTATAAAAATATATATATATATATATATAAGTTATAACCTGAAAAAAGTTATTCCTTGAATTCTATAATGTTTCATTCGAACAACTGGACAACGAACGTGAGAGCATGCTCTCGTCATTTTCTTACAGTGCTACACTCTCTAGATTCTAGATCTACTAGTCTATCAGGTTGAGTATCACTTCACAGTTTAGAGTATCACTCTAGAGTTAGACTAGCTAGCTAAGCTAGATCTAAGTATATATTACTTTATTAGTAGATTAGATTTTTTCCTATATAATTACAATTATTAGATCTGCTATGTCTGTCTATAGTCTATATCATTATATCTATTACTATTTCATTATATCTATTACTATTAGTATTAGCTGGTAAGGTCTAAGGATAGTCCTGGATAGATCTAGGAATTTCTAGTTACTAGTCATAACTAGTCTTACTAGGACTAGACTAAGACTAGATAGTAGATAGACTATCAAGTATCTAGGCAGTACTAGTAGTGTCATCATAATCATGTCTATCTAAGTCTAATGTAATGATAGTCTACCCTAGCCGGGCCTACCCCTAGCCTAGGCAAAATAATTATAATGATTATTATAATGTGAATATCCAATATTGGCAATATGCCTAGAGTAGACCTAGACTGGCTAGACTAGACAGAATAATAATATTATTAATATAATAAAAATAAAGAAATAGTCGAATATAGAGACTAATCTATTATTTATATAGATCTACTAGATCTATAGATTCTAATAATAATTTTAAAAAAGTATGGTAGTTTATAATTATTCTCCCCAGTAGAATCTAGATCTAGTCTAGATTACATTCTAAGATCATTCTTAGATTCTAACATTCTAAGCAATCGAAACTAGAGTCTAGATCTATCTATAAAGTGGCAAGAGTGATCTTTCAAAAAGTTGGATTAATCGACCTTGACATTTATTTGATTTATTACAAAATGTCTCCTAATAATACTGCTAAGAATATCCATCTACTCAAAACTATTCTCACTAATCAGCATGGCTCCTACAAGTAACAAGGTGGTCCCTTGGATTTCGAGTAGCCAAATTTTATTTAATTTTTGTTTTGCACCGTCTAATCAATTAACTTCTAAGCAGCAACTGCAAAACGTAGTTTTCCACAGTTGAAGTGTAGTAGACTAACGGACTAACCATAAGTCTTATATCACATTATCAGGAATTGCTGGCCGCGAATGTACGTGCACCCCTTGGTCGCCTTGGATTATGAGTAGCCAAAATTTAGCAATTTTTTTTTACAACAGATCAATAAACTTCTTCTAAGTAGCAGATAACATTTAGTACAGTAGTAAGGATGCTTTTATTTTTTTTAAATTGAAGGCTAATGGCCTACTGACCTACTAGACTATATGTACATTGCACTATATTATAGGCTTACAATTCTATAAAAGGATGAAATATTCTATGGTACTTTAGTCGTGACTATTTTGTTTTCATCTGCACATAATTATAGTTACTATAATATTTTGTTAAAGCCTAGAATGAGATATAAATGTGGTGGGTTTGGCACAAAAGAAATAAATGACTCGTAGGCTGATTTAGATCTGTTTATATTGTACACTAATTAAGACCTGCATGACATCGAAGTCTAAACACATGTATTTAAAAAAAAAACGAAATCAATCATCACATTAGAGAGATATGGAACTTCAGAAACATTATACAAATTAATTACATATATAAAGTATTCGAGTATTCCTATATTATATAAATCATTTACTTGTTCTACATATTACAAACATATAATATAGATAATAGGCCTACATTGTTTTAAAATTCGCTCGTTTCCTTTCCATACAAAAAAAAAAGACTAACAATTACATAGAACAAATCTATAAACTAATCTAATTCTTAAAAGTCAGTATCTAAACATTGGTTGTAAAAATTCATTAATAAGATGGACATTTAACAACTTAACATTCTATATTAGTAGGGGCCTATCGATTAGCTACAGGTACGCATTTCAATAAATGAAATAATTGACATGCTGTTTTTTTTTTCTAAAAATAAGGATAGGTCAACAACGTGGCTAAAAAAAAGGAGTAGCGATATTATATATAAATACTCAATAAAATTATAATCTAATCTAAGAAACAGTAAAATGTATTTACCTGCAGCCCTACGAAAACACGTGGTGTAGAACAAGGCACAAAAGGGGAGTGGAGGCGAAGTGGGTCCAGTAACGCACAGTCACAACAGTGCCATATAAGAGATGCCGGCAGAGTGGACAGGGTCCCCTTTGCTTTGCCTTTTATGCGTGGACACAAGACGCCATCTAGGAGAAAGGGGTCATGTGGATATCGAGGTGGCCGGTGTGGCCTGAACAAGTATCCACTCCACCACATACTTTGTTTATTTTATTTTTGCCTTGGAGGAGAAATCCTTGCCAGCTGTCTTTCGATGTGATGCATGTGAAAGTTGCTTTGAACAAGAGTGAAGAGAGCAGTCATTTCGGTAAATGTATTTACGTCTTGCGGAGTTCCTGTCGGTGTTAGAGCTCGATAAAATAGCAAGTTAAACACCTCCACCAGTTTACGATAGCACAGGATATAAGAAAGTTCTTAACATGCAATCGTCGGATTCAAACTAACCAGTGATTTGGATAAACGAAACATTAGCGGCAACAAGAAACAAAAAAAAAATTAATTTTAAAAAAATACGAGCAGCAGCATTATGAATTGACTGCAATAGCCTGGTCTGTTGGTGATGAAACTGCAGATATCTCAGATACTTTGGGCGATCGGTTTGTTGATGGTGATTGTATTCGATAAGACTCCGTCCCTGATGTTCAGCGAGACGCACTGTCTGCGTCTAAAGAACTCCTCCTCCAAGATTACGACGGCTGCCCCGTGATGACTAGCATTCAGAACTGTGTTCGTGGGAGGATTCGTGAACAAGAAATCCAATATAATCCTTTGTCCATTGCGCGTCTTATCTTATCTTGTATGATACAGACGTCTCATTGACTTATCCTTGTCATCAATGTTATCTGATGTTTCGGATGTAGGCCTACCTAATGCTGTGAAACATTTCAGCGATGCCATTACTAGTAAGACAAGACTGCTGGCAGACAAGGTTGAACGACGAATACACAATGGCTACGCCCACGCACCATGTACACAGTATCGCATTTATACTTTAAAAAGACCCTAAGCTATTTGAGAAATGGAGCCCTTTATAAGCACATGTCAGTGCAATATATTTCGAAATTTCGAGAGTCCAAAGCTATATTATACATGTACAGAGTGATAAAAAAAAACAATGCTCTAAAATCATTGGGTAATATGAACATCACCGACGCAACGAACATCAAGCCTAAATGAACATTTAACCCAAACACGCCCCCGTCCACTGTGTTGATTGCATCTGTTATTGGATCTTTCATGTCATTGATATCTATTGGCAACGGTGGGACAAAACTTTATCTTTAACATACCCCAATGTGAAAAAATCGCACACAGTTAAGACACGGGACTTCGCAGGCCAAGCGTAGAGAGCAATGTCTTAGCAGCTCTTCTACCGATCCTTCTGCTCAGGAGTTGTCACTTTGAGTCCTACAAAGACAAATTGAAATTTTCATCTTCTTTTTTGAAGTAACGTCTGTATTATATAAGATAAGACAAGTTGATATTGACACCCAGTTAAGCACGGATAACCCCTGCATCAAATGACCACTAATTCAGCACATTAATGTTTTCAAAATGAATAAACGCGTGATGATTCCGGCGCATTCACCCTGCATATAGATTGTGTTGCATATAGGTAAATCTGCCAGTGTACTTTCATAAAGACTCCTGTTACTTACAATCCCACGAGATTCTTCAGCGGCAGTAACGAAAAACGCACCCACAAAATGTCTTCATGTTGTGGTTTTAATTAGGCCTATTTATGTATTTGAAAATAGGTAAAGCTTTGTGTTTTTAGAAAGGTCATCCATTTTTATTTTTGAAAAGTATTTTTTGTTATTATTATATGTTGTTTAGTATTTTAAAAGGTTTTTAAAATTTGTAATATGATTCTGTTTGTAGTTAATAATGCCCAGTTGGCTCAGTTAGCCTATATATCGAGAGATAGGCCTATTGTTAGGGTTTGACTTTAGTAGCTTTAGTTAATCTTAAACGCTGCATTATTTTTTTTTTCTGTCAATTTTAACTATTTTACGTCATAGATGAATGAGGATGATGGAGGACAGGTTTTGAACTTGGACCATAAGTGACGCAGTCCGAGTAAGAGCATACCATCGGGACCCTCGAAAACAGTAGGCCTATAGTATATTTCCGATACCATATGACCTTGTAGTCACCCAACATGCACCATAGTCGCTGAGTTTATTGTAACTCACTATTTGAAAAACGGAAACGGATAGACCCATGAAGCTCAATTTGAAAAAAAAAAACAACAACTTTGTACTTATTTTACATATCACAAAAAAAAAATGTCGAAATTTCAATCTCCTCTACTTTACCTATCACCCACAGACCAACCAAAATGGTAGATCTATCTTATGTTATTGGGTTTCTTCTAGACAAAAAAAAAATTAATGCCATGAAATGAAATCGCTAATGCTCTATTAAAATCTTTTAAAGCTCTTTAATTTGAATTTCAATTAAAAGTATGAAGCTTTGTTTCAATATAGACATATGAACTACAATGAACTCATTTGAACATATATTTTTTTAATGAAATGAGTTGTCGAATGGCCGAATCATTAAAAAGACTCATTTCGTTTTCTAAATCAGTTACACTTTTTAAATTCAAGGCAATGTACTCTGCGAGCTTTATCTCTTATCTTTCATTGGGTGTTTTTGAGTTTGCTACATTGATTGGTCGAAAGACAACTTCCGCTCGTTGACCAAATTTTGCTAGTATAAAAGGCAGGGTAAGTGCGCCAAATTTATTTATCACACATTTCAAAGCAAGTGAAAACTTTCGAGCAATCCTGACAACATGACTGGAAGAGGAAAAGGCGGTAAAGCTAAAGCCAAGGCAAAGTCCCGTTCAAGCCGTGCCGGTCTTCAATTCCCTGTCGGAAGAATCCATCGTCTTCTTCGCAAGGGTAACTACGCTGAAAGAGTTGGTGCCGGTGCTCCTGTGTATCTTGCAGCAGTTTTGGAATACTTAGCTGCTGAAGTCTTGGAGTTGGCGGGAAATGCTGCCAGAGATAACAAGAAGACCAGAATTATTCCACGCCATCTGCAACTAGCCATTAGAAATGACGAAGAATTGAACAAGCTTCTCTCTGGAGTCACTATTGCTCAAGGTGGTGTTCTTCCTAACATCCAGGCTGTTCTACTGCCCAAGAAGACCAGCACTTCATCAGGCTCTGGAAGCGCACCTTCCAAAGGCAAGAAGGGATCACAGACCTCACAGTCCCAGGAATTCTAAGATCGCTGAGCAACACTAGAAGAAAAAAGAAAACGGCCCTTTTGAGGGCCACCCCAGTCTTCTCGAAGATAGTTTCATGACTATAATATAACCAAAATGATCTAGATTACTTAGTCTAGATATATATTTTATCACTTTTTACTCTAAATGTTGGTAAGGCTTTTAGTTTTTTTTTTAAACAAGTAGAGTAAAGTGCGAAGTTCGAGCACATTAAGCCCGCTGGCAGCAATTTTCAGGTTTGGATTTTTATAGCACCGTAACGGTCTGACCTATGAAAAAAACGATAGTATCTCTGAATTCCTCGTCCTTTTTTCTATAAAAATAGATTGGATTTAATGTATCACTAGGCTTAGTTAAAATTAAATACGAAGTCAAAGAGGTGTAGGGTAAGTATCGCCAAGCGTACTTTTCCTCGAGCGGATTTTTCCCCAGTTAGTAACCTCGATAGGGTTGGTGGAAGGTTCGAACAGATCAAAGGAAATATATCTAAAAACATGTTTTAATATTTTATTTTTACTACAAAGTCATTTTCTTTTTACTCCAGCGCAAGAACACCATCCATTGCACCATTTCCCACCCTCCACAACTTCAAATAGTCTCTTTAAGCTGATGAGCAATCAGACTTAAAAATACCCTTAAGCCCATTGCCCATTTCCTTCACTACCGGGTAGTAAAAAAGAATAACTTCACACCTCCTGAGTTTGACCTCACCATGAACTTAGCCTTTACAAGGAAAAGAAAATAGTATGTGTCGGAAGTAAAGAAAAAAGGTGCATGCGCAGTAGCAATATAGTGGTAATTTGGTAAACATTCAAATAAAAAAGTTATAGCAATAAAAAGTGAACTGTTCGAACCTCTTGTCAAATCGGGGCTGCTCGAACTTCGCACTTTACTCTATAGCAATAGATCTATACTCAAAGCCACTAATCTTTCAGATTATTTCTGGCTTAATCAACTTAATGTTTTTAAAGTAAGTTTCTAGACCTTAGTGATAAAGGCTTTGTATTTAAGTTCTTGATTCGTAGATATAGGGTACTCTCTTAAGGTAGTCAAAATATTTATCTTTTAGATCTATTATAAGCACTTGTAAAGTCTAGATATCTATATGAAGATAGGACGCAGACTTCTGAAATTCACTTGTCTAAATCGTCTATCTGTGACTGCTATTTAGATCTAGGTGTACAGGTCTTTTAATCTTATATCCCTTCCATCTGATGTTGCTGTCGTTTTATTTAGACTTTTAGATCTAGCAAAAATGTCTTAATGCTTAGCATTAATAAAGAAATTGCTATGTTTTGTGCCCAGATTTTCTTGTAACTGGCATGTGGTTGTTTAAAATTGTACAGTGCAAACTTAACTGCTACTTCATGGATCACTGGGGCACAAAGCCTCAAAGGTGCCAGATAGCACCACTTAGCAGCTTGTAGTTGGGGCATCGCTTAAGTAGAGGATTTCACTGGTTAGTTTCAGTTTCTGGGCAAAATATTCTAGATGTACCATATGGTTAGAGCTAACCTGAATCAAAAGTGTAACCTAGATTTATACAGTATAGATCTAACTTATCTACTGTTTAAGCATGTAGGTTTCCCTTTCTTGGTCCTTTTTAACCAGCGTATGTATGTCCACTTAAACTGTGAAAGTTGACTTAACAGAACCAATATTTAAATGCTTAGTAAAATTGCTACACATACAACTGCATGTAGAACATGCTTCAAATATTAAACAATGGCCTGCCAATTTGAGCCTTGTTAATGTGTGGTTAATAGTATCCTATAGACTTTAATCGTAATGCTTTGTTATACCATAGTAACAAGTACCATTGCCTAATAGTACTGGTAGTAGAATGGTGTGGTTAATAGTATCCCATGGACTTACTCTAAATGCTTTGATACCACACTAAGTACCAGTAAGGTACCGATACCTAATAGTACTAGTAGTAGTCTATTCTAGACCATGATGATCGCATGCATAGTAATGACAATCATTGTAACAATTTATTGGTTGTGTTCAATATCACTGAACATGGAAGAAGTTAACTAGTGTACTTAGCATTACAGCAAGAGTAAAGTGAAGACACCTTCTGCCAGTGATAGTGACCAGAAGTGTTTCTGACAACTGGAAAGGCTTCATAAAAAGTCATTGTCGAAAAGGAAGAGTCTAGACTTCAGGGATTTTGTCATGAAAAAAAAGTTTGCTGTTTGCGACTCTAAAAAAAATTGAAACATACCTCAGTCCCTTTTTTTCCCCCCAATTAAAAATAATTAGTTCACTGATACACAAGTCCTGTTTCCTGAACTCTTATTAGCATTACAAATACAAAATTACAAATTTGCTTTTATTGCACAAATATATTTATTGTAACACATGACAGCCAAGAAGAACAATATTTAAATCTAAAGCCTTGAATCCAATGTTCAACTTTATAAGGATAAGAACAATATTAAACAAGTTTAACTTCAAAAGAAAAAAACATGTACATCTGATCAATAAATTCAATCCGCACACAAAATTTCCATATAGAAAGAAGACCATAGACCCTTGTCTAAAGTTGGTCTCAATCCATGTAGCACTTATCATTCAGTATCAATCCATGTAGCACTTATCTTGTAAATTAATTACTGGGTGCATTCCTTTAAAAGAGATAGCTACTGTGAAAAGGGCACTATACACTTGTAAAATATAAAGTTTGATAATATTATTGCCAATATCCCTTTAGATCAACATAAGGAGACTTAAAAATGATCAATAAAATATAGATCTAGTAGCTTTCAATGTCCTGTAAAATTGGGTGAAACAGAAAAGTACAGTTATCTTAAGTCTTATTTAAACTATTACAGTTAGGCTCAATGACATAGACTACCCTAATTCTTTGGATCCGCTGACATCATCAGGACCCACAAAACTGTCTACACATTCAAATGTCCAGTACAAGAAAGGCTAAGCCTGAATGCACAGCAATAACCAGATGACAGCAAGTTTGGTGTCAGGAGGTAATTACTTATTTGCACACAAAATAAAAAAAAAAAGAAATAAATTGAACCATTTCTATGACTAACTCGTGACTCTAGGAGCAGTGTTAAGTAACCCAGTAAATTTAACAATCCATGATCATAATTTTAAAAAGTCATACTTGATTCAAGTAACTTGAATGCCTTACTAAATAAGACTAACTTAGAAGACAAATGCCTAACTGCAATGAGATTTGTCAGCCAAAAAACAAAAAAAGACTTAACTATTTAATAAATAAACAAATGAATTTATCAATAAATCTGATTTAAAAAAAAAATGAAAACCCTGAACAAAAACTGATCATAACCAACAGATGTACTTTGTTGGAAGGGTAATAGCTATATCCACACTTCTTGTTTTTTCTCGTTTTTTCTCCACCATTTGATGTGACACTGCTCTTACACTTCTAGACGACATCAGTCATCTGCTGCAAGATTGTTTTTTTGTACTATTAAACATGTAAACATTTTACAAGCTACCAGAGCTGACCATTAGTACAGAGAGGAACAGAACTATTTGAAATGATTAAGTGGTGAGGTTTAAATGTCAACACTTATTAACTAGATCTATCTAATAGAAAGAACACAACAATGCTGATCTAAGAACCCAAGAATGTGAATTGGACAGGACAGTGGAATAGAATACATGCTGATTCAAAAAGAATGCGCCCAAATCATCACATTTAATCATTTCGAAAGCATTGTAATGGACTGAATTAATAGACATTGGATGCAGGAGTTATCCTAGGTGAACTGGATGTGAATTTCAATTTGTCTATTTAGAAAAATCACTGGTTTGTTTACCGTCAAAACTCGTATCAGCGGTAAATTCATAGAATAGGTGATTAAGACCTTGATCTCTGCGCTTGTCCAACCAGGTCCCCCAAATTCACTGTCTGCAACTTTTTCCTGTGGGGGTAAGTTAAAGACAAAGTTTTTGTTCCACCGTTAACGATATCAATGACATGAAAGATCGAGTAACAGCTGCGATCAACACAGTGGACGGGGACATCCTAAAGAGAGTTTGGGAGGAATTTTCATATCGAGATTGATGTCCGTGCCGACTGTGGTTTAGGTCACATTGAGCACTTGTTAAGCATGAAATAAAAACTTAAAAAGTTAGATACAACACTTGTGTTCCTCTAGTTATCTAATTTTTTTTTTCTTCTGAAATAGAGTACAATGGTTTAGCCACATTCATTTTTAATCACTGTATTGTAACCCTTTGTAATGCCAACCAACTTTTAATTACAATGCAGTGTTACAAAACAACAACAACCAAAGAACAACATACTATGTTCTGGTAATAGAAAGATACTCAAGGCTTATTACATTACACTCTTTTAACAATAGATGCACTTAGAATAATAGGAACATCTGACTTTTTATAAAATACATTGATGCAGTGTCATTTGAAACAATACCTACATACAAAGAAGTAGATGACAAAACTGTTAGTATATAATAGAAAAAAAAAGAGTAAAAAAACAGTTACCTTATAAATCAAATTCCACGGACTGCATAAGTATGGCACCATACATGGTTTTGTGTTCTGTATACAATGTCATCACAAGCTTGTCACTTTCCTGGTACTACATTAACAAGTACTTTCTAATTACTGTTCAAGATGACAAGTGTTACTATTTTATATACAACCTTCAAATTGTAAGCAGAGTGAACAAAATCTCAAGAGCTAGTCTAAACAAAAGCTATGCTAAATTAGAAGCAACCTGCTCATGCCCTAAATGTCAATTCAAGGCTAAAATTGGACTCTACAGCCCTTACCTGGGTTCAACAAGATTGCGCTCAATTGTCAATGATAATCAATACAATATATGATATCAGGACTTTTAGGGCGCATCGAGTCCACCCAGCTCTAATGGGTAACTGACAGTAGAGGAAAAGTAAAAGCGGCTGGTCACACAACACCCTCATTAACTGGGCCACAGAAAAAGATGACCTTTACACCATCTGCCCTAAAATCACAAAGTCTGAAAGGGGAACTTTATTTGTGAAGGCTGAAAAAAAGGGAAAGAAGTGCTCAAGGAGATTAACCATGAAACTTACTGAATGCCAAGAGCCAGTAATTTTTCCTTAAAGGCCCAGAAGTCCATAATAGGAACATAAAGTTTTACCCTCACGTGGCCAATAGTTCAACAAGGAAACCATGTGGCCAACACACACAGAAACAAATGCCACCAATAGTTTGGCTAACAGATGTAAGGTAACCTTAAGATTTGGGTAGATTCTCAACTTTTATCGTGTACATGGATATATGTTATAAATAAATATGATTCAGTCCAGGGAAAATTTGTAAGAATTTTCTGTATACCAAGTTGTTATCAAATGTGCAAGTGAACCTAACATCACACAACTAAGTTAATGTTTAAAAAAAAAAGAATAAAACATTTTGTATAAGTTCTTGTAAGTACTCTCTACAATACAATCCGTTGAAAAGTTCTTGTAAGTACTCTCTACAATACAATCTGTTGAAAATTGGGCTATACAATCATCTATTATCATATGCAATCTAACTGCAAATAATTTGTATGTGTATATTATGCAATTCCTATTCTTCAATAAAAGGATGCCCGAATTCCATAAGCTCAAACTTGTAAAAGATAAATGACAGACGGGTAAAAAAAAAAAAATTGATAAATAACATCCACAGTACCAAGCAATAACAACACAACCATCAACCAGTTTACAAAAATATCTGCAAACAGCATCACAAGTGATCAAAAGAAGAAAAGAAAAAAATGGACCAACAAGAGTGTCTGGCTAACAGACACATTTGTCTGGTCTTACAAGTAGGGCTCGGTCATTCCAATGATTAATAATTTACAAAATACTTTACAAAAGTCAATGGTTTTGATTTGAACTCACTGTTTGTCAAGTGTTTATTTGCAGACAAACAACATCAAGACAACATAAAGACAACATCCAAACATTCTGGCTAAAGAGCTGCTACAAAAACATTTACAGTCTACACTGTCTCTTTATATCAGTGGTTCTCAACAGTTTATTTTTCTCCAAGGAACCAACTGCTTAGATTTTTCAATCCCAAGCACCCCTTATCTCAGGCTGTGACCAAAATGTCTTTCTAAAAGCACTCACTGAGAAGGCCACACCATTTTTCCCCCCATCACCCTGGGTAAGCAAAAGTCCAGGTTGAGAAGCAGAGCTCTATGTGTCTTTAAATCTATAGTACCATGTCTAAATTAAACACAGCAAACAAAAATAATCAGCGCAAATAGAGAGTACAGTGAAAATGTGATTTGTACATGCTTTGGAAAACAAAAATGCACATCTGATGTACCAAATGTGAAACAGATTTGGACTAGGTAAGTGAAAAACATCAACATTTAAAAAATACAAATTATAAACTTCAAACTCTGAAACTATATTTGTTTTGTTTCAAATGGTTAAATTTTAAAATTGAAATGAATGGAAGCCACCTTACAAATGTTACACATAAAAAGAACGTTTTCTTTTCTTGGCATATTGAGTTTTACATTTTGTTCCATTATAAGTAGTAGCTGTGTAAATGTCTTACAAGTGTTGGATTTACAATTCACAAAAGAAAACAAACAAAAAAAAACTGGGTTCATAAAGTAATTTTTCTTGGTTGAAATTCTCACTAGAGTATATACAACAGTTTAAAAAAAATTACAATAACAGCAAATAATTATTATTGTGTCAAGGAATGTAAATAATAGAGATATAAAAAATATTTTTTAACTCTGAACATGTACAAATCACACTAAAAATTTTACTGGGATAGTCATTAACTATTATAGGAATGTGAAAGGTATAAAAAAAATTAATTAGCGGAACAAATAATCATGGAATGATAAAGACATTTGGTGATTAAAAACACATGGGTGTGGCTGGTCATATTCTAGTCAGCATTTAGCAAGAAAAAAAAAAATGCAATAAATAACGTAACGGACAGTGGCAGATCTGATAACCATGTACCAGTAAGAACCGTTAATTCTACTATAACACAATGTTGACAGACTGCTGTGGAGATAAAAAGGGAGAGAAATCAAGGAGAAGTAAGACAATCCTATCTAATGCCTTCATTAGACAACGAAAATAGAAACATTTTTTTAATAATCCCTAGTTCAAACAACATGAATGTAGGGCACCCCAACAACGACTTCACTACAAACAAAAATGATCTTTGTACACACAAGAATGAAATACTTAATCTTATTATGCATACATCAGAAACAGAATATGCAAACGAGATAACAATATATTAGCAATCTTCGTCAGGATAAACAGCATGCACCTGTGTACACTCAATCTAATAAAATGTGTTTCCTAGCCGTCCCCCTTATATCAACTAACACTTCATGAGGGCACAAACCAAAACAGAAAGATGTTATGTAAGAGTAAGTTATACCTTCTTTATCAGATTTAAAAACAAAAAAAACTTAAATAATGAAAGTACCGTAGTGCCATTAGAGAATGGAATGGGTTGCCTGAATCAGCCAGGAAAACCAACGACTAAGCAGAGTTTAAGTCATTGATTAACATGCACATCTACAATGACACATGAAATGCGTAGGACGTAATTATCTTCTTTTTTGAAGTCACATCTTGTAATATATTTTTAATTTTTAGAGCTATCACAAAAAAAAATTATTTTTTTTTACAATGATATAGAAACGTGAGGTAAAAAAAAGGTAATTGTGGGCACAGCTTAAATAGTCAAAGTTTAGGCTTTAGTTCTAGAACCGTCTGCTGTGAGTTGTCATGTTAAGTCTGCTGTCATTTTAAGCCATGTCATGTTGACCTGTAATCTCAAGACAAATGAAAAGTAGCCTTAGTTCTACAACTACGGGTATATCTAAAAGTATATTCTGCAGTAAAAACTTAACATCATACTGACTGTACTCTTATAAAAGGTGTGAAGAATTAATAAAGCCTAACCAAATCCAGAGGGTCATGGACTAGAAATACATCTAGTCAAAATATAAATCAGAAAAGATAAAAAATCTTTAATATCTCTAACCTAAAATTTCACAATCTAAATGAAGACTATTGAAGTTTTCTATAGAAACTTTACTCACTACCTTCAAGATTAATTCTTACGCCAGACATTCTATAAGAAAAATAGGCTGTAGTCAAATGCTCTGACAAAATGCAGCACTGATTTTCAGTGAACTTTAACTACTAAGAAGAGTAAGACTGAACGTACTGAACAAAGTGAGCAAAATTGACAAATGTACCTTAAGTTTTAAAAACACAGCCAAACCTCAAAAGCATTGGATGCTCTTAGTATAAATTATTTTTTTTTACATTATTTTATAGAAATAAGTTTGGCAATTTGTAATATTTGGGGCCTGTTAAATAGTACCTTGAAATTGTTCTTCCATTACTTGTGTTTTATTTCTAGTCTTTGATCCCCCCCCCCCCCCCCAATTTATTTAAGATTGAGTATACACAGTACACATGTGTTCACTTCATTGTAATAAATTAACAAGCACACTACAAAACTAAGAATAGAGTTTTAAAACTCAAGACATTTCAAATGAATGAATAACAAATGAACGAAAAAGCCTAATGCCGTAATACCAAGCACTGACAACTTTTGCTTAAGTACTTTTTAAGTATTATCAAATATACATATATATTATATTACATATATATTATATTACATATATATTAACATAAATATCTTCTTTGTTTCCCAACAAGAGTTGAATTCTTGCAAGCTGTATTTTACTGCGCATCTCTGTTTTACTGTTCCTATGCGTCAATTGTTCCCAAGAGCTTTTGCAAGAAGATCTGAGCACAAAGCTCATTTGCTGTCAAGTTTGAAATTTTTCAGCAAGACTACCAGTGTTAAAGTGTTTCATCTCAATAATGTTCAGGGGAGACAAATTAGCACTGCCCAATATTTCTGCCAGTGTAAGCCTGCGGCACAAGTTTAACATCATAGTCCGTAGCGAGTTTAAGGTCTGAGATGCAACCTCCGAATCCTCTGTGGAAACGTCCAGCTGTTTTTTCATGGACGTCCGGCATTCCACCTAAGTAGAAAAGAAACAACTGGGTGTTAATGTAGCCTTAATATTATTTATTTTTTTAAAGATGCTAAAACTGTAACAGTAATGGTGACAGACGTGTGTATACCGGCTGACTTTCATGAGTAGGACTAGCATTAGTATTAACAAAATAACTGGCCGGGCTACTACCGTTGTTGGTAAACATGATTTCTAAGAGTCTGGTTGTTGATATTAGAATGAGTTATATGTTGTGAACATGTAGACCTAGGATCCATGTATAAGTAGCTAAGCAATGAATTGGAGTTTCTCCCTTGAACTGCAATGTGATAAGTGGGTGAACAATAAAAATGCCAAAAAATAAATAGAAACTATTTACAAACTGAATGTAAAAAAAAAAAGAAACCAGAAGAAATGTTTAAAATATTAATAATGCAACTGAACTGACCTAGATAAACTGTAGAATCAGTGTTCAGATTTGTATAACTTCCAGGAGAACTTCCCTCTACAATTTCTTTCTTGTCTACCTCCAGGTAGGCATCTTGTTTACTCCTGTACAATACAAAAAAATTGTGATTAGACAAAGAAGACGAAGCCAAAATTCTCTTCAATGCATATACAGCCAAGCATTGTCATTTAAATCATAAATAGATCATTCTCTTAAAGTTTCAAAGAAACTGCTGCTGATTGAAACAACAGCTCATTTTTAGTAGCTTGTATATGAACATTGTGAAAATGAAAAAAAAACGAAGCCGTATATAAACAAATGTCAAAACTACATCTGTCTGTGTTTATCTAGTCTCACCTCTGCACGCGGATGAAATGCCACTGACCATCAAAGAGATTGGTCTCATTATAAATAATGAGCGCTTCCCCGCTGCCGAGGTTAAAACTCAACTGCAGGCTCCTGGCATGGAAGCCGAGAGCAAAGAAATCTCTTGAGGACCTTTGACCCAAGTCTTCTCCACTCCAAAACAAAAGACCATCAGGATCTGTCGGTCGAATGGTCAGCTGTAAATCCATCTTGCCTCCGACAACTCTAAGTGATACACAGGAAATAATGTATCAATGGTTAGTTAAGAAAATAGTGATCCCAATCATTGCGATAAATTTAGCATTCTTTGGGGGGGGGGGGGGGGGGGGGCAAGATTTGTAAAACTCATAATTAGCTTACCTTAATTTTTCTCATGATTAGTGTATACATTTAAATGTGAAAAATTACATTTTTTTTTTCTGGTTTTGTAATCAAAGCTTTAACAAATATCAATATGTCTGCCAAAATATATAGCGCTATATTCTGCTATAAGTTAATTCTATTGGAGATGTTCATACTAAAGGTTAGTGCCCTTTTCACAAGAATTTTGCATTTTATGTCATTTGTTCTAGCATATGGCTAATGCCTTTGAGTGCGTTTCTGAGTGATATTAATTGCAAGTTATGTTCCTCCATATGTAGGTTAATAACTACTTAATGTATAACTGATCAAGTTCTAATTAATGTAGACCAACCTTCTCACAATGCGACTGTCATTGTACATCAAGTAACTATCTCCACTGAACATTGGTAAGGTAGGAAGGTGCTCTTGGGCTGATTAGAAACATTCAACGAGAACATATTACGTAACATAATTGGTCAGAGCCACATTGGTGTTGGTGGTCCAATAGTCAGTCTAGCACATCCCCCCCCCCCCCCCCACACCAGCAAATTTTTTTTTGAATGTCTGTTTTTACTTTTGTGACTGTTAAAATCCCCTTTTGTTTGTATTGCACATTAAGTGCTCTTGTGTGTATAATGCACTTCATAGAACTATCTGACAGTGCTACATCAAGACAAACTTGCACACTTCCACTTCTAAGACTTCTTACAATACTAAGATAAAAGAAACAAACTTCTTAGTCCATTGAATACAACTTACAACATTTAATATAAATAAAAGTAGGGTCATGGTGACATTGTGAAAAAGTGCATGGCTTTTGAACTATAGGGTCTTGAGGGGTGAATTCTAAGTTTCAGGATTTTAAGGACGTTCCTGATTCCACCCAACTCTAATGGGTACCTGACATACCTCGGGGAAGTAAAGGCCGTTGGTCCTTAGGGCCTAACCCGTTGTTCTGCTCTCGCTAGCCGTTGGCCAAAGAAACAGATGATCATCATCTTCCCCCACAGATTGTAAGGTCTGAAATGGATATGTCTTACTCTTTCTTATGATAAAACTACCTTCCCTGTGTGTCACATGAAATATATGGTGCTAAAATTAACGTAAAAGGTTGGATGCCACTAACATAGTGCTTTTGGAATTTTAGGATTATAAGTACCCAGTACTATTTTTACAAAAACTTTTGTGGTCAATGCAAACAAAAAGTAGATGACCTAAACAGGGACATACACTGAACTGTACAAACGTGTAACTATTAGTTATTAGTATTGACAGCAAACTTACGCTCTTCGCAGTTAGTGTTGGTGTAGCCCAGGGGACAGAGACAGGTGAACATGTCCAGGTTAGGCCTGCACTCCCCTCCATTCAAACATGGCTCACCTGCGCAGGGGTGTGAGCATGGGCTTACATTGACACCATAAGTGGCGCCCCCTACTAGGTCCAGCGTTCTCTTGTTGATGATGACCTGTTCAACACGAAAATGAAAAGACTTGATAAGTTTTAACAAAGCTTGTAGAATTCAATCAAAATAACAACCTACCTTTTAACTAATTATAAAATAGATATGTAATCCAGATATGTATATTATATTTTCTTAAGATAGAAAACGTAAAGTTCCCCTTTCAGACCTTGCAATCTATAGGGCAGATGATGTAAAGGTCATCTGTTTCTGTGGCCTATGATTAACGACGATGTCATGTGGCCAGCACAATGACCATCTGCATTTACTTTACCCTAACTAATGTCAGCTACCCATTGGGGGGACTCAAGAGGCTACTAAAGATCCTGAAATAAAAAAAATCCCAGACTTCATGAGGATCACTGGTTCGAGCCTTGGTCGGCGCAGTCCCTTATTTTCGTAGCATTTAATTCACTACTTTCTCTCTTAAAAAAACTTGCTCCCTGGTGCTGCTATTCATGTATGTTCAATATATGTATGTTAGCACAACACACTATCAACTTTTCTGCCAGTTTTGACCAGCTTTTTCCTTCCACTCATTCAGGAAGAGAGTGTAGGTTAATAGTAGACAATAACAACAACTTTAACCATTTTTTTTTACGTTCTTGTATATTTATATCCTTATTTCTCCATAGCTATTGCTGTAACCAAAGCTAACATAAAAATGGCATACAATTTGTAGACACTTGTATTATTTTTAAGGTACCGGTATGTAATTTATACTTCAAAAGAACCTGTTTTACAGCGTTACATTTTACCAACTAAAGTGATATTCAATCCCAAAGCATTTCTAAACCCTTACCTTTTGAAGACATCCAGAGAAAGCCTGGGTGGCATTGGACAGCACAGACGTCTGATCAAAGTTGGGGTGACCACCCAGATAGAGCCCATCAAAGAGAGAGAGTTGAGTGAAGGCTCCCTCTGACTGGCCAGATACCTGCGGCTGATCATCTACATTCAAAGTCCCCATAAGCCCTGTGCGTGAAGCTCTAACAATATGCCAGCTGTTCATGGTAAGTGTTTCCATACTTCTACAAACAAACAAAATATATTTCTTTGAGTAGAAACTAAATACAAATCATGAAATACAAGTTTACAAACTTTTTAAAAATCTTAATACAAAATGAAAATCACTTCAAAAAATAAGATGAGTAGTAAGTAAAAATCAATCTATCCCAGCAAACTATTCATTTTCATGTCTAAACTTCTGTCCCTACATTGTCAAGTCGTCTTTGGGGTCGCCTGTTTTTTATTTGTTTGTTTTTTTTGTCAGTAAACTTTTCATCTCTCATCTCTCTTACATATTTCTGTCAATATAAATGGCTCTTCACAGAGTTGCTATACATTCTGGCTGGTGCCTGGGTAGAGGGTATTACCTTAAAATAGCTGGTCCAGTGCCTAGATCAAATCTAAACTCTAAAAATCCGCCCTGCAGAGAGAGAGAAAGAAAATCTCCCTTCCTGTCCCTGGAGAAGCCGTTATACAACAAAGTTCCATCGGAGCTTGTGGGCTTGAAGGTGATCTCAATGTCAGTGTAGGACAATACTGACCTCTGTAGTCCAGGGAACTCTAAATAGGAGTGGCCAGAAAACTGAGGTACATGCACAGGTTGACCTGTAGGTTAAGCAGATAGAAAACATAAGGAATGTATTAGTGAAATCACAAAACCTTCTGTTTCAGGAAACTTTCAATGTAACTAGCTTATTTTTTTTTACTCATGAATTTTATTGTTTTGATATCTTCTAGCAGTTTTCCCCATGCATTAGACAATTTAAAAAAAAAACAACATGCTCCTCCACAAGATAAACTTTAAACAGATCACAAGAGACCTGCAAGATATTTACAAGGAGTCAGAAGCCATGGAAGACTTATAGTTTTTTAGTTTGCACAGGCAAAAAATCTCTAAATAGGATTTATTTTTAGGTTTAGCAAAGCTTTCTCTCAGACAGTTTGGTCGAGGCTGCCCAGGCCTGTAATAATTAACATGCAAAATATCAATTCGTTTTTTTTTTAAATCTATATAAATTACAATTATAATTAATCAAATATTAGTTCACCAAGGAGCCAGTTTCTAAAAGAAAATGAAGAGGATTCTGTTGTGAATTTGATTTCAGTATAAATTCAATTGTAAAGGAATTATGAGAATCAGCCCAAACTTGCGCTTTTTTTTAATGCCATTTTCTGCTGTTTAATGATGCAGCAAGACACAAATGTCTTGATGTGACACAAAAATGATGAGAATGCAGACAGAATACATTTTTTTTTTTTTGTTGAGTTGTAAAAATGGCAATTTTGCAAAACACTAGTATTAGTATTAGTTGTATTAGTGGCCCAATGTGTTTACAGCTAAAACTAAAATTAACTCCTAAATGACGTAATAATACCAATCATCAGAGGCTCTAAAACTATTCTGCAATGTTTCTATTGTTTTATTCAAGTAACAAGAAGGTGTGTAACCACCTATTTAAACTTACTTTCAGTACAGGAGTCTCCATAAAAGCCCAGGGGACACAAGCAAATGGACTGGTCAGCTGATCTGGCAGTACAAGTTCCTCCATTTTCACAGAAGACATTGTCACACACATTGGCGCTGCATTCCCCTGTACATAAAAAAAACAAAACAAAACAAACATGATGTAAGAGAGTATATAATGTACATGTTGATGTTGATGTACATGTTGATGTTGATGTACATGTTGATTATACGGATAATCCGAGCCCATTTGAAGAGGAAACAACGTGACTGAAATCTATTTTACAAACCCTAAACCTAAAAGTAAAAACTTCATGAGATGCCCCTAATAGTTGAGGGATAAGGATTGCAATGGGGAAGCTTTAAGAAAGTGTGTATAAAAAAAAAGTTATACAAATTAAACCAACAAAAACTATAAATAATAAAATGCTGTATTTTGATCTCATCCTTATATTGTAATATAGACTTTTTTCAATAATGATGTGCAAAGCTTAATAAAAGACAAAAAAATACAGCAGGGATCACAATAAACCAGAGGCACCTGGCTTCATACTGACCAACGTTGACTCCAAATTCAGATTCCCCTAAAATATTCCGTTTCCTAAAATCCACTCTTCTACCATTCAGACGTAATTCTTGTAAGCACCCAACAAACTGGTGTGTCGTCCCGACACGGTCTGACACAGATGTCATGTCACTGTAGCCTCCCACATACAAGTTCAGACGTAAAGTTATTCTGGTGTATTCTCCCTGAAGTCACCAAAAGATAACAAAAGAGTGATTTGTTAAATTCAAAATATTTCTAATGCAACATGAAACAAAAAAAAAGCTCATGTTCATTGTTAACTATAAAGAAACGACTTGATAAAAGTTTACTTGTTCCGAAACATCTCAAAAGGCACATAGTGCCAACAGAGTTAAAGAAAAAAAAAATCATTATTATTATTGCAAACATTTAACAGAGCTATTAAGTTATTTATAAAAATATATTCATATTTACACTTAAAATTTATATAATTATTGACAAATCAATGTTGAATTAGAGTTAATTTGAAAAGTATAAAGCAATTTTTGTTCTATTTGACCTTAAATTTTGCAAACAAAACTTGTAAAATAATTTTACTTTACGAATCAAATCTTGTTGGGAGCATGAACATCATGACTATATTTGTCTTATTTTCAATACATTATTTATTTGTTTTACTGAATTTTTTCAACAAGAAAAATGATACATTTTAATTTACCTTAATGCATTATTAATTTCAAAAACAATATGAAGCAGACGTCAACTAGACATGGCTATTCACATAAAAAGTTTTAAATCGATATAACGTGGATCAAATTGTCTTTTTCATTTGAGATTATTTGTGATAAGAAAGTATAATGACATTTTTTTTGTCTTAGTACCTGTGAAACACCTTCAGTCACAGGATCCTCGTTCAGCTTTAGTTTGCCTTTATTGTCCACTCTTGTAATGACCAGTCTGTTCCAAGCATTTAGCTTCACTTGTGTTGTTGACTTTAGTTCAGCATGTCCTGTTCCACAGTCAAATCTAACATCAGAAATAAATAAAAGCAAAACTGTAGATACAAAATTAAAAAGGCTTAATCCAACATGCCATCAGCTGTGACAAACCCTTATCAAATAAAACTAGCATGGCAGCTTATTCCTTAATCCCTCCAAATAATTAAAAATTTGAGAAAATTATAAGAAAATTGCTAATTTATAAGGACTCAATACATAACCCAAATGTAACAAATTGATTGAAATGACTTAAAAGAGAGTTAATCTAAAAATACCAGATATACATCAGTCTTAGACTTTGTTAAACTATATAATAAATTATATTAAAACAACAACAACATAGATTTAAGTTTAAAACATGTGGGAAAGGCTCTAATGTTACTAACCTAAAGGTCACAAAGCCACCACTCACGACAACAGAAAAGAAATCTTTCTCTGCATTGGAAGTTTCAGCACTGAATAACACCAGCCCATCGTAGGACTCTGGACGAAAGATCAGTTCAACTTGAAACTCTCTGTGAGCATTGCGGAGAAGTGGCAGAGCTAAATAGCCATCACCAGTAAACTTGGGGTATTTAATTTCAATCTCTGAAACACAGACAGCAAGTTTTAAAATATGACACAGCAGCAGTACTAAATTTATTTACCACAACCTATATTCCGATGCTTCCATATGGTCAGAAATGGTAATGGATATAAGCACTCAATTACCTGCAAAATTCTTCTAATAGCATGTATGTGGTTTAATGGTATATGGAAGAATGTTCACTCAATTTAGTGAACAACAAGTATAATAATATTCCTCTTGTATTCACAACTAGACATATGTTACCCGCGACCCGTGGGTCTTTATTTGCGCATTACTGTCGATATAGTCACAGTTAAACGAAATAATAATGTAATAAGTAAAGCGAATGTGTCAATGTAAAAATAGTGTGAATGAAGCTATCAAATAAAAATAGCTAATAGGCTTAAATCCATTTTTTCAAATTAAACCATTTGCTTGTAGGCCTACATATATTTGATTAAAATTTTGTATGTTCATGTGTTACAGTATAAAGTAGATCTTTAGGTAGACATAGATCTAAATCTACACTAATCTAGAGTTAAAAATTGGCTTTTATAGAGTTCATTCTGTGTTGCGCATGCGTGACCTTTTTTCATGAATGAATATAGGCCTATCTCAACACGGCTACGCAGCTTTATTTAACGAACAGCGAACGAATGTATTAAAAATGCTTTAGAAAAACAAATTTGAATGTTAATTTGATTAAAATATGAAATGAATGGACAATAATTAGTATGTTCATGTGTTAAAGCATAAAACTATCTTTGCGAAAAGAAGTTTTATCATCTTAGAATTCAATAAGAGTTTTAGACCTAGGCCTAGAAATAGACTCAGTAGAGAGATGTGTTAATCACTGTTAATGTGTAACCATTTGGTAATGTCTAATGAAAGGATGTTCGCCAGACATTACCCGCGGCCTGCGGGTCTAAGTTTGTGTTTACTAATCTAGTGGATTGGATTTAGATGTATGTTAAACTTAACTAATGATCCTTTCAAGTTTTTTCTCTTTCGCTACGAAAATAAAATTAGGTTTGCGAAACTGGGATTACCCGAAGCCGATACATTCATATCTATTAAAAACGAAAAGAGCGATAGCTTTGTTAAATGAATGGGATTATAAAGCGAACAATTAAACGAAATAATTTTTAGTACGCGATTCATGAATGAATATAGATCTAGGCCTATCTCAAATCGGCTTCGCAGCTTTGTAGCTTTAGAAAACCAAATTTGAATGTTTATTTGATCAAAATATGGAATGAATGGACTTTAATTAATATGTTTATGTGTTAAAGTATAAAACTATCTGTGGGAAGAGAAGTTTTATCACCTTAGAGTTGAATTAGAGTTTTAGATCTAGGGATGGGATTATAAAGTAAATAATTAAACAAATTAATTTTTAGTACGCGATTCATTACGGTATTGTCTAAAGAAAGAATGTTTGTCAGGAAATCTGTAGTCACAGATATAAGGAACTAATTTATGTAAAAAATGCTTTTGAAACACAAAATTGAAGGTTAATTTTATTATATAATGAAATCAATGGACCTTCTTTTGTATTTTCATGTGTCAAAGTAAAAATCTATCTGCGCAAAGTGTATTTCTTATAATTAGATCTAGGTCTAAATCCTTTCGATCTTTTCTCATGTCAGATTGTAGACATGGCCTAGATCCATAAAATACTATAGCTGTAATAGAGTCTGACAACTTTATTTTTTTTGAGGGTCTAAAGTTTGTTTTAGGGCTACAATACATACACTACGGTCTAAGTTAGTACCCAAGGAACATTCCTGCCTAGTTTTATCAAGATTGGTCAAGCGGTTTTGATGTCTATAAGTAACATACATACATACACCTCACATTCTACTTTATAAAATAGATGACTAACTACCATTATGTTTTCTAATACAGGCCAAGTATCAATTAGAGTTTAAGCGTGGTCGAGAGGCTAAGTACGCTTGAATTCGGCTTATGTTGGCTACCTATGAAAGGGGCTCGAGGTTCAACACCCAACTAGAGCAGAGCTGTGCTTACTGAGCGCCTAAAGGCAGCACAGCAAACCTTCTCCCAGATATCCCCTCTCCCCCACTGGTCTACAAATGAGATTAGACCATAGCGCTATGAGTATACTATAAGCATGAAAGTAGCACTATATAAAAGCTTTAATTATTATAAGATCTATTTCATTTGAGTGATCTATTTAAATCTTTTATTAGCATATTAATTATTTACAGTTTAATTGCTCTGTCTGCCTACTGTAGTGTAAATCTTTTATTAATATGCTGTCAAAACAAATAATATCTCAAACAAAAATTTTGTTTATATAAGTTTCATTGATATAAAAACAAATAAAATCAGTATGACTTCCTGGACAACTTCCACTTACTTAAAAAATCATCCCTTATAATAGCGGTTCTCAACCTTTTAAGCTCGGCAACCCCCCTTTTACAATATCCCACTCTGCCGCAACCCCCCCCCCATACACACACATACAGCAATAGAAGAAGAGACAATAACAATCCTTATTTTTTATGGTCTTAGGCACCCCTGGCAAATCGACAATCGACCCCCAAGGGGGTCGCGACTCACAGGTTGAGAACCCCTGCCTTAGAATATGTATCAGACTATCAATGGCAATGCCTTCAATTTTGAGGAACCTTTTTTCCATTTGTATCCTACTAAAGGGATTATGTTAATTAAAAAAAAAAAAGCAAAAGAAAAGTAAAGACCGCCCAAGTATCTAACACAAATACTGACCACTCTCACAGTATGTTCCATATGTTCCTAAGGGGCAAAGACATGCGCCTTTAGAATCGACACTAGTACAGGTCCCATTGTTCTGGCACACAATGCCATGACAGGATGTCATGGGGCTCTTCTGCTCCGGTAGTTGGTTCAAATCCTCGATATAATCCCCACCCTCCTTGATGTCATAGTCCACGTACGAGTCTAACTTGCTGCTGCCTCCTTCTGGAATGTTATAAATAGAGGAGCCCCCTTTGTATGTGTTTCTGTCCAGTACAAGGCTACTGTCTGACTTGAGCCACATCGTGTGGGCGCTGGACTGCAAAGGGGGCAAACCTTTGGTCAAGTCGACACTTTTCACCTGGACAATGTCGTTGTCGCTGACAGCCTTATCGCCTGGCTTGTTAGGTTTAGCAGGACCTGACAAAACAGAAGCACAAATAACTATTTCATCTACAAATAAACAACAACAGAAAAAAAAAATTTAAGTCACGTGATATGCCCTCTGGACTGGCATCCCCCACAATCCTCCAGGAGGTTTAGGCTAAGATGTATAATCTTCAATTCTGAAGGAACATCTGTAGCATGTAAAACAATTGACAAATGTAGTATGGCGTACGCAGCCTCAGTTTGACTAAGACCAGCAAACTAGTTCTGGATTAGATTCTGATATGTATGTATGGATTTAGAACATTATGAAGTTCACAAAACCCAAATAGACACCTGACATATGTTTGAAGAAGTATAAACAGTCTGTCAAAAATGACCACTGGCCACTTGACTTTTTGTTTACCATTTATAGCCACCTCTCAGATATCAGACTTAAAAAAAAAAAGGAGTAAATCTGGACCTTTCAACGCCTCACACTCACTAGCCAGCTATGTCCCTGGCCACAAAAATGGTTGAATTCTTTTAGGCTATTTGTTTTAGGGTTAGAAATAGGAAATGATTTTTTTTTAAAATATAAGATATGTTTTCTCCTGATAATTTATGCTCAGTTTCTGTGAGGCTCGCAAAGACCTTCCTTCAAGGAACAGTACCAGGAAAAAGAAGAAGAGGTAGACAGAGAAAGCGATGGGAGGACAACATTAAAGAATGGACAGGCCTACCATTGAAAGAGGTTTTAAACAAGGCAAAACACAGGGAGGAATGCAGAAAGACGGTCGACAAGTCTTGCTTGGTGCCCCCAACAGTCCAACAGACTAAGGGATAGGTAAAGGTAAAAATCCTAATTCTGTGTTTGGAACAATGAATTCACACATTGATGTAACAACTTTCTCTGGATGAAGCCTGTAACAACTTTCTCAGGATGAAGCCTGAAGGTCTTAAGGCAACAAGAGAAAGCAAAGTTGCAATACCAACTTTCTCTACAACACAGTGACCTGACATTAATCATTATCTCAAAGTGTTGTAAACCTAAATGGTTTGGAAGTCAAGCACTTCACCACTTAGCCCTCATTGAAAGAATAGGGGGAAATGGGGATCAACAAATGTACATGAATGAACCAGCTACTTACCAGTGCAAGTCATGCCATCAGCGTTAATAGTGTACCCATCATTACACTCGCAGTAGAAACCACCACTTCTGATGTCTGTACACACTTGTTCACAGGGATTAGGGGCAGCTGTAGCGCAAGAAGCTGGACAGAGATCAAACAGAGTACATACATAGAGATTCAGTTGCAACAAGTGTCACAGATAAAATGACTAAAGGAGTTTGTGTTATACCACAAACTCAGAGAGCCCCCCACACACACACACGCCAATCATACTATCGTGAAAATGTAAAAAGAGAACATGGGTCATGTATGACAGGAAGTAAGGTCGTATTAAAGATCGAGAGTCTGGTCAGTAGTGGTAGCAAGTCTAAGAGGTAAAATGACTAGATGCAGTAAGCAAGTAGTTGTAGCCAGTCAAGTAGTTCAGTCTCTAGAACAGTTGGGGAAATGACTTGATAAAATTTTAAAATTTAGTAATTGTAGCAAGTCAAGTAGTTCAGTCTCTAAAACAGTTGGGGAAATGACTTGATAAAATTTTAAAATTTAGTAGTTGTAGAAAGTCAAGTAGTTGTAACAAGTCAGTTATGGAAGCCATTAATGTTAGGATTAAGTTGGAAGTCATGTGACAAATTAAGTTGATAAAAGTTTTGTGAAGCCAAGTAGTGGACTTAGTGATATGACCATGGTACAAGTGAAGTTACAAAGTTAGTATGTGACTTAATACTTTAAAAAAAAAAAAGAAACATAATATTTCTAACAGTCTTAATGTTGGACTTAAATTTTATAATAATAGTACATTCTGTGGATTCAATTATTTTGCATCAATATTACTAACAAGTTTCATAATATTTTCAATAACAATTTTTTTGGTGACCCATTAAAAAAAAAAAATCTCTCAAAGAAGCACAAAGATAAAAAACAAATTCTTGTTCAATTGTCCAGGACAAACAATATACAAGGGCTCTTGAAACCATGTGTCACTGAACCATGGAATGAGAACCTGATAATCTGAACTTGTTTGTAATCATGATAAGAAGAAACAATAACTGGCTTTTTTTTTAAACACTAAAAAAAAAATTTAGCAAAAATGTCAATGTCACTGCTAATATCAATAACAAATTGATATTAATATTGATGCTAAGAATAATTCTTGCTTTTATTTGTTTAAGAATAAGATCAATATATATACATATATATATGATAACCTTCCACTTTAATTTCCATTTCATTGGACCAAACAAAAATTATCTTTTCTTTTATATATATATATATATATATATATATATATATATATATATATATATATATATATATATATATATATATATATATATATATATATATATATATATATATATATATATATCTGATTGTAAGATAAATATGTAAGAGATGATTATTTACCAAAAATAAAAATTCTAATAAAAGTTAGAAATGGTTGAAATGTAAAAAAAATATAGAGAGATTATATGGCAATAGTATAAGGTTGTAAAGAAGAAGCTAACACAAACAATAAGAAATCATGTCTTGGGAAAAGAACAATGGTTTAATATAAGACCTTCACTCAATAGGTTTTTGTGTCTAATGAGGGGCTATTAGATGCAAGCCCATTGCAATAATCTGTGCACCAGACAAAAAGTCTAGATGACTCAACAGCTCCACCCAGGAGGTCACTTATTGATCTGGTGTCCAGCAGACAACATGTGTACCAGATCAAGTAAACTGTGTGGCCTGGGTCTATGGGAATTATGACCCTCCACCAAGTCAAGGGCCAAGACAAACACAAGAGGGATAACTCTGCAGAGTTGTGCTGCCTGAAGGCATGAAAGACATTATTTTCAACTCAAATAAACAGAGCACTGAATAATATTTTAAAAAACAACAACAACAACAGCAACAAATGCACATGAAAACTAGAGAAGTAGTTGGAAGTGTAAATGGGAAGGGGTGCACACAAATTTAGATTCTGATAAACAAAAAATTGTTATCTATAGTATAGTTTACGTAAAAATGTATATATTGTTCATTATAATACAACTTACACAGAATTTATCTGAGATCAATAAATAATGAAAAATGTTTCAAAATACAATGAAAAAAATAAAACAAATAAAAACATTTCTTTTTCCATATACGCTAGGACAAATAAGTACAAGTGCTTCTGCTTCCACATTGAGCATAGAATGAGTTGTCTGAATCAGCGAGGAAAACCAATGACTTAGCAGAGCTTAAGTTTCCAATTAACATGCATGACTAGTTTAAAAAATCAACACAAGAAGAACTTAATTTATAAGATAAGATTGCTTTCTTGTTTCAACAAAGACACAAATAATTTATACATGGTATAGACAGCGCTATCTAAATGTCTACTTCAATAATCAAGCAAACTTTCTTGACTTGTGCGTCCAAAGCACATACAGGAAAAAAAAACGACAACAAAGAATAGGAAACAAATGATGTAAACTATTGATTGTGATTTGTCTTCCTACAGATCACATTTCACATCAGACATAAACTATATCCCAGTGGAGAGATAGTTTTGACGGAGATGAGAAACAGAATTATAATTTGATGTAGTCCCACTGAGAAACCTTTAAATGCCAAGTTGCAACTCATTTTGGTTTGAGTTTTTGGAGTTCGTCTTGCTAGAGTGCTTACTAGCACCAGAGTCAGTTATTGATTAATTGTGATTCTAAATTAAAACAACTGATAGCTGGAAATAACAAAAAATCTTTTAGTAGTCTTGTTTATCTCCCCTTCCTCTAAAAAAATGCCTTAAAAAAAGAAGGGGGGGGATCTTTTTTTTACTAAAAATAAAAAAATTATTACAATAAGCTCTGTGGTATTATTGCATCTGATGTTAGAGTTACCATTACTTAGAGATCTTTTAAAATGAATTTCAAGGTTTAATATTTAATTTGTTTTGCTATCAATTTTAACTTAGTTTGAATTCAACAAGCAATCCATAAATGTATAACATTTCGCATTGAATCTCATTGTTGCATTCCTTTTACAATTTGATATACCCTGATAACACCATTCATAATACATCTTCAAAACTAATGTTAGCAGAATAACGTAAATATTGTTACAATAGTCCACAAAACAAATTTCAGGAAATAAAAGAGGACTGATGGGAAAGTTGAAGAGGAGACTAACCAGAGAAGTGAGACAGAAAAGATGTGTATTTGAAGGGAATTATTTCTTGTTTTCATTATCTTGTCACTTTTTTCCAAATTCATCTACTTTCAAGTTGAAACTGTGTAATTTTTAATAAAAACTACATTCAGTTTTATTCAGTCAAGAAGTTTGTTCAAGTTTATTTGAAGGTCTATATTAAAAGTATAGTACACCTTAATTGGTTATGTTGTACTAGCTGTTTGGAGCTACAAACCAACAATTTAGCATTAATACTAATGTAAATTTTTTTTTTGTAACTGTCTCATTTGATCCACACATAGGCCAGCTTTACAAGGATCTCTATCTGCCCATGCCTAGATAAGCAGGCCAGATGTGACCATACCTACAGTCAACAAAGAAGCTTAGAACTTGCTTTCCATTAAGCTCAGAACACACTTCCCATAACATTAAAATTTACCTGTTCAAAACTCGTTTCAATTAGTTTGTGTTATAATATCATTTAAGTCTCAAAGTGCCCTGAGCCTACATTGTCTAGATATAAATGAAATTAATCATAAGCTGCAGCCATGTTTTGCTTATTACACTTTTTTGTTTCCCTCCTTTAGTTCATTAGATTGTTTTAGCAGTCAGTGTGGATTGATTTCTTTAGGCATCAAGGAAGAAAAATGAAGAAATGTTAAGAATGTTCAACACCCAAAATTCAAGAAAAGTAATAAGAAAGCAGCTTTTGAAGACACTAATAGTCGAAGAGTCCAGCACAGTATTTGGTGGAAACACAAAGTGGATGTATTCATTTTTCTTTGCATTTAATGCATTTGGCCTGTTTGAACAAGATTTTCACTGTTACTTTAGCTTATCTGTAAACACGTTTTGTAGTCATGTTGTCTGTTAACAAGTTTAAAAATATTATTTGTGATGTTTGATTTTCTTATCAATTACAATGTGCAGACAGAAACTTTATTAAAATTAGTTTTCAAAAGTTATTCACTGTCAGTTGAGTTTGCAGCTTGGGCATAATAATCTGTTTATAAGAGAGTAGTTTTGTGCACTTAGTTTCAAGAGCTATGAAGGTAGAGCGGTGCGAATATGTATTTTGAATGGAAATAATCTCTGAGGAGAGGAAGCCATTTAAAGGGATACATAAATGTTCGTAATAGTCTTCTGACATAATTTAAAATTGAAAACATGCATTCAAGCAACTCATCATCACAATAAGAGAAAAAAAAGTCCAAATGGTCGACTCTGTCACCAGCGAAAATTCCCAGCAATTATTACTTTCCCTACCAAATATGATTCTGATATGCACTTGAATACAGTGGACCCAGAAACATCTTAAAATCCCAAGCCTACAGGGACTGAATGTCAAATCTCTCTGTTCCAGCTAGACAATCAAGCTCTTCAAACAAGTCAGTACTACATTACCCCTTTTTATAAAAGTATGACATATAAATGCTGAAGGTTTTTATAAATCAGTACAGTAAAGAACCCCTTTCAGACCTTGCAATCTATAGAGCAGATGGTGTTAAGTTCATTTGTTTCTATGACCAACAGTTAATGAGGATGTGATGGGGTGAGCACAACTACCAACCGCATTTCTTCCTTTCCCCAAGTTATCTCAGGTACCCATTAGACTCATGGCGTCCTAAAAATCCCAAAAATACAAAATTGCAGTCTTCACCGAGATTCAAACCCAAGACACACTCAGTTTGGAAGCCAAGCGGCTTACCATTTAGCCACTAAACCCCCTTTTTAATGAATCACTTGTACTAAAATACTAGATATCTACAAAATAAAACGTAAATTAATATAACAGTACAATAAACTTACTCTGAAAAAATGCCACAATTTTTCCGCGACTTTGTCCAGCAGAGACAGACCATATGGACAAAACAGCCAAGTACAATTTGATACACAGAGTCATTTGTGATTGCATGATCCTAGTCTAGATGTGCTTCTTTATGTCAGTTCTTTATATAAATATCCAGTATGTCACTACAGCACCATGAGGCAAATGTTGTGAAACATCCACAATGAATTAATCTACAATTAGTTGAAACAGATTGAAAAAATGAGACAGAGCTCCTACCTTTCAATAAATAACTTTTGTAATTGGTCACATTGTAATCAATTAGATATCAAGGCATTAGGAACACAGGCATTAATAATTTTACATAATCAAGAATTGTTATTAAAAAATTTAATTATAATTAAAATATAACATAATAATCTTTATAATTTAAAATCTAGAATTTCTTCACCACTAGATTTTAAATTTTAATAGAAGTAGATTTACTGTTAGAGATAAAACAGCTTAATATCAGTATAAATGTATACTAGATTACTAGATCAAGATCTTGATCTAATTAAGCCTACTTAGTCTAGAATCTAAATCTAATGATTTACTCATTATTAATTATTATTATAGTAAAACCTAATCTATCTATATTTCCAAATTATTTTTATATTTTTATCTCTAAATTCTAGAGATGTAGAATGTAGTTGTAGATCTAATTACTAGTAAATTTATAGACTCTTAAGATCTCTAGTCTAGATCTAGAATTGATATATATAAGTTAATATCCATGGTCTATATATCTAATAGACGATATGAAATATCTTATCTTATCTTATATAATACAGACGTTACTTCAAAAAAGAAGATGATTACGTCCTACGCATCATGCATTTAGTCATGCATATTAGCCAATGACTTAAATTCTGCCAAGTCACTGTTTTTTTTTATTCAATATAGACTCTAGTCTATAGTCTTGTAGTAACTTATCTTTATACTTTTAGATCTAGCTAGATTAGAAGTATTTAGTATTACTAGTACTAGTCTAGTATTGAAGTATTACTAGAAGATCTATTTAGTCTAATTAAATTATTTGTCGATTTGACTATTTTGACTAATCTATTATAATTCTATTTAATATAGAGAGTATCTTGTCTTATATAATACAGACGTTGCTTCAAAAAAGAAGATGATTACATCCTACACGTCAACGCCGCCGACTCAAAGTGGCAAACAGTATAGCCAGTTAGCCATTATTCATTATTAAATATATTATCTATACTATAACTATAGACATCTATAGTTTATTAGTTATATTTATAGTATAGTGACAGTCTAGTAAGTCCTTAGTAAGTCTAGTTATTACTAGAGTCTAGTTACTCTAGTAGTACTGCAGACAGTAGACAGTATTGAGTATAATACTATATTGATTGTAACTATATTTAATATAAATATTAATAAGTATCTAATAGACAGTTATGAGTTAAGTTACACTACAGTAGTAGAGTAGACAGTAGATTATCTATGTCTATAATCTACTACTAGGACGACTAGGTATAGTCATAGTGTCTAGTCTACTAATTGATAGATCTAGAATTTATAGTAGAATTCTAGATGATAAGATTTAAGATCTAACTTGACTAGACTTAACTAGACTTAAGTACTCAATACTTCTAATTCTAGTAGAGCTATATTATAATATTATTCTATATAATATAATTATAACAATAATTATATAATATAGATTTATAATAGATCTAGTTAATCTAGTTAGTCTAGTACAGGCATGTCAAACACAGCGTTTGGGGGCCACATGCGATCCATGACCACTTTGTGTGCCGCCCGCTTTGCCACCTAAAAATTATCAAAATAATGCTGGAAAATAAGAGATGACAAGCTACTTGAATCGAAAAATAGTATTTGTTAAACTGAACAACGAGAGTGAGTCTGCAGTGAAAGCAATTTAACTAAATTACATTTTGTCAAATTTAATTGCAGCCATGGCAAATCATTTAGTGAATGTGATTTTATGAAGGAGTGTGTCGTTAAAGCCGAAGTAATTTGCCTAGAAAAGGTGAAAGCATTTAGGAAATAGCGTTAACTAGGAACACTGTGGCAGACAGAATAAATGACATGTCAGTCAGATTGCATGAACAATTAAAGATTTTGAATTATTTTCATTGGCTCTCCATGAGTCAACTGATGTAACGTGTGTAGCACAGTTGGCTATATTCATTAGGGCCTGTGACAGGAATTTTGATATCCACGAGGAGCTACTTGAGCTCTGTTCTACGCATAACACCACAACAAGTGAGGATGTTTTTGAGAAATTAGAGGAGGTGATATTGCAGTAGGCTACAATTTATCTTTGGTAAAGCTAGCTAGTCTAACAACGGATGGCACACCAACCATGAAATGAAATGGTTTTGATGCAAAGTTACTTCCATAAAATTAGAGAGACTGATGCTAAGTTTAAATTTCCTCATTTTCAGTGCATCATTCACCAAGAAACATTCTGCGCAAAACAATTAAAGTTCCAACATGTCATAAGACCGTTTTCAGTCGCTCTCAATTTTATTCGTGCCCGTAGTTTAATTAAATCATCGCCAATTTTCAATGTTTTTAGATGGCATTGGACGCGAATTTGATTGTATTTCCTACTACACAGAAGTCTGCTGGCTCTCATATCATAAAGTATTGAGATTTTTTGCACTGTGTGAGGAAATTGTATTGTTTCTCAATATGAAAGGTGAACCTGTCGAACATTTCCAAACTGATGAATGGGTTCGGGATTTGGCATTAGCAGTTGATCTCACTGGTCACCTGCTAGACTTGAATTTGAAACTTCAAAGTAAAGACAAAATTGTCACAACTGCGTGTAATCATGTGAAGTGCTTACAAGCAAAATTACGAGTGTGGATTAACCAAATATAAAGAGGAAATCTTGTTCACTTCTCAACGTGTAAGGAACTAAAAAGACTAAATACAGCTACAACATTTGGTAAATATGTCTTACACCTGGAATCGTTAGTAGAAGCTTTCAATGACCGTTTTGTGACTTCGTTCCGTATGAGCAAGAATTTTCGTTGTTTGTATCTCCATTCTCATTTGATTCTGAAATTGCTGCTTGTAATGTGCACCTAGAGCTGATAGAATAGCAGTCAGATTCTTTGTTGAAATCGAGATTGGTACGTTGAATTGCAGAAATTTGCAGCCAAAATTCTTGCTATTTGCAAGTACTTATCTCTGTGAGCAGTTCTTTTCCATAATGAATGCTACAAAAGAACCTCACCGTTCGAGATTATCTCATCAATATTTGTCATCAGTGATGAAAGTGTCAGAGGAAAACAAACTTCAACATGACATTAATAAGCTTGTATCCTATAAAAGATTTCAAGCATCAGAACAAAGAAAATAATGCGTAATCAAATTATTTTTTAATTACTAAATAGTACTACAAATTTAGCTAAGGGATAGGTATGACATTAATTATTTTATTCTATTGTATTGTTTCTAATTTACATAAAACTACATACATCATGAATAACAGCACCAGGGACCAAGTTTTTAAGAGAGAAAGTAGTGAATTAAAATGCTACGAAAATAAGGGCATGCGCCGACCGAGGCTCGAACCTGTGACTCTGGATTCGACACCACCGCCTAGCGATAACGCACCAAGCGAAACTAAACTCTAGACCATCGGAATGTCCAAAAAAACATTCTTCTGATCCAGAGTCATTTCGCCCGTATGCAAATTACCACCCCAGTGGTCAAAGGTCACAAGCCCCAGCTAGCCCCTCCCCCACCCTCGCAGCATCGGTTCACTAACAACTTCGATAGAGCCGACACAGACAGCCATTAGGCATGTATTAGACAAACGATGGCTCTATCTAATTGTATATCTCTCACAAAGACAAGTGGACAACATAAACATATAGAAGCTTCAGTGGGTACGAGCAATAATGCTGTAAATGTAAACATAGAGTTGAAGCTAGGTGCTGAAACAAATGATACATACATATATTAAACATAAATGAATAACAGCACATAAAACTAGTACAGGCTGTTTTGCAACTGATTTTTGGTTGCGGCCCCTCAGGTCATACTAAGTTTTTTTGCGGCCCAAACACCTTAATCAACTTAATGAAAAAATGATAATGAGTTTGACATGCCTGCTCTAGTAAGTCTTCGAGTCTACTAGTTCTAGATCTAGAATCTAATGATAATCTGATCTTTATTAATATTATTAATAATTAATATAAATTACAGTATTAGTTTTAATGTTTTATTACTTATTTACGGTATTATAATAATTATATATTAGAATGAATGAATGAATGATAGTATTGATAGATAGAGAATAGTCTGAATAGATCATATCTAGATTAGCAGTCTCAGTAGATCATCATCATATATAATAATTATTTTTAGAATAGTAGATCATGAATCATGTCAATCATAATCATGATGATAGTCTATAGATAATAGATCATTATGATTTATTATATAGATCTATGATTCTATATTTCTAGATCTAGTCTACGTTTCAATTACATCTACTAGAGTCTCTAATCTAGAATAGTTTAGATCTAAATGAATCTAGTCTAAATTCATCCGTGCTCTGTTCTTGGCACTGTGACAGTGTAACTGAAGCTTACTGTGGATGATGACGGTTTCCATTTCCGCTTTGCGGACATTTGTTGTTGTCAAAAACATACAAGAGGAGACAATCTAAATATAGATTCTAGATCTAAATCTAGATCTAAAAAGGGAGAACGTACTAGGCCTGTAGATCTATATTATTCTATATAGACTCTATACTTGACTTGAATACCTAGGGCTAGATCTAGATTTTATATGTAATATGTCTAGATTTCTATAATATCTAGATATGATTCAACTCTTTTTTTAATAGTAAAAAATTTTAATAATCAGCTGGGAGAGGAGGTCTAATTAGATATATACTTATAAGGCAAAAGACAGCGAAGAATGAAGAAAGACGGTCAACAGGTCCGTGTAGTGCCACAGCCCCAACGGTCTAACAGACTCACTGTCCAACAGACTAAAGGCCACCATAGGGATATGTGATAATGTGAAGGTCTAGATCTATACTAAAATATGAATCGGCCTAACACAGAAAATAAAATTGAAGGATTGACTAGATTTTGATCGAAGAACAGTAGCATTTATTTGAAGAAAAAAAATGTTTGTAGATTGGCGACACTGTCAAAGAGGAAAGCTGCTGGTAGCAAATGGCCTATGAAAAAAAAATGGAGAGGTCGTTGTAATGACTTTGGAGAACATAAAAAAATATGTCCCGCTGACATCATATAGGCTATAATACGACCCTCACTAAACGTGGCTCAACAGCAATGACTGAGAAGGATCCGATCCTATGAATAATTCACCGATATCATATGTCACCTAAAGAGAATTTCTTTCTCGCACGGACATTCGTCAATTGCGTGGAATTAAAAATCTTCAATTCTGCACACAAGTAAAATTTCGCCCGAATCCCTGCAGCACTTCAACAAATCATCGTAGTTCAAAGCCCGTAAATTTATCAAGTTGTTCAGAAATCCAATGATTGAAGCATCCCAAGTGTTCGAATCTTTTTTTCCATTGAGGTAACTGCTTGATCTGCTATCGCTAAGAAATATCCTGTTCTGATAGCGTAGAGCTTTTCAACTTTCGAGGCGGCACTCCTAACGTGTTTCTGACAGGGATTTTGTTGTCATGAAAGGCACAGCTTCTTCCTATATGTTCCACCTTGCAGGTGAGGCTGCATGTATGGTGACTCTGTATGACACCAAAAAAGGTCAATCCTTGAGAGTTGCATTAATATGATTAAGCCATGTCTCCTAAAACAAGGTTAAGATTATAGTAGTCTTAAGAAGAGTAAAAAGCTCAACTGTTCATGCAAATAATGTGCACTTGAACTCCTTGGTGCTTTCCCTTCATGTTTGCACCATTGGCGTATCCCTTGCCACGGCGATTGGCGCCGTCTAGGCCAAGGTTCTCCAGCACGGCTAGAAGAGCCTCTGACAAACTCTTCCTATTGTCAACATCTAGAACTTCGATTACGTGTTCCAGCAGCACCTTAACTTTTGGATCTGATATGTCCACAAAACGTAACAATTCTCTTTTTACAAGAATGCGACATAACAGTGCTGTATGACATTTAAAAATTGCTGAACATTTAATGAGTTTTTAAAAGTATGCCTACAGTGTGTAAAAGTTAATGGAAAGGGAAACGATTATCCAGAGGTTTTAAGTGTTTGGGGATGTCACGTGATACTGTTTATATCCAAAAGTAGTTTACGTATATGAAATTAAATACTGAGAAAATTTGACCTTTGCGTGCGGTCTTAAAACTTATCACCCACCAAAGTCAAGAAAACACTGTATATTTGTTTATTAAATTTTATTTAAAAAAAATCAAATTTTTCAAAAGTTACATTTATGCTACAACAAATCTTATAAATGACTCATAAACAATTGTTCATAACTCTGAAAGGGGTTTAAACTAATCACTACACATTTTACTAATAAAACGTCGATATTTATATAGGCCCACGAAATAAACTATTTGGATTGGTTGATTCCTCCTACGTGTTTTTATTGATGCCAAGGTGAATTGTTAAACGACGATAGCCTCTTAGAATCGGCAGTTCGTAAGATGCTGTCTTTATCGAAACTGAATGGTATTTCGAAACCAAAAACGTATATGAGTAGCTTAAATGGTAATTAGCATCGTAAGATATTGAGAAAATATTGAGTAACAAGTCATAGTTTATGAGAACTGATTTAGTTTTCTAAGTTGTTGAAATAAAATCTCCGATCGCGGGCCCCCCTTAGGCGCGGGGCCTAGAGCTGTTGGACCACTTGCCACCCCCTAAGGCCGCTACTGCTTCCACGTCTCGCACGGGTAGGTGGCCGTCGGGACGATGATTTTATTGAGGATGTGAATCCTGACCTCCAGGCTGATTGAATTGCTTGCCCAGATAGGCTGTAGTTTTTGGAAGATGGGACCTGCTTTCCCTATCCTTAAGCAACATCTTGATATGCATCGCCATCGCATGCGATAACGCTGCCTAAATAGGTTCAATTTTTGTAGCCTATGCCCAATGTTGACCTTGACGTGGATACTTGTTGACTTGTAGACATATGCATAATTTTGGATTTGTCAAGACTTGTTCGGATGCCGAATCTCAGTGCGTCACTATCGTCATCTCTTGTATAGCCTATATTTGATTGTATTACTGGGTAATGCTACATTGTCTGCAAAATCCAAGTCCGTCAGTCAGTCTGGGATACCGAATGCAATCTAGTTTCATGTTGTTGTTTTCTTTTACTTGGCAGTCTATGGCTAGAAGAAGAAGTCTGGACAAATTGTAGCGGGATGATAAGATCATTCATTTAACTTTTAGGAATTAGGGATGAACATCTATATCTTTATTACGCATGCCCGTTTCGAGATTTTGGGTTACGGGAATTTTAAAAAAGTTTCTGGTTTTGAAAGAAAGAGATCCGAATCATTTTTAATCACATTAAACGAAAGACGGGCTTAAATACATGATCCTGGAATGTAATCGGCTTCCTACAACGAAGATTGACTTTGCAGTGATCTTCGTGGATTTAAACTGTGATAGCAAACCCAGATAGTCTCGCGGGCCATTTTAATTTCTGACACTCATGTCGCGGGCTACATCAACGAAAAGAAACAAAATGAGCTTTTCTGATAACTCTTGCTGCAAGTCCGCTGTGACATTCAACCATCGGCCTACTTTTCCCCTTTTTTAATTCTATTTTTTTTCTTATAAAATACAGACGTTACTTCAAAAAAAATATGATTAGGCCTACGTCCTAGACGTCTGAGTCTTTCTGGGTATTTTATTATGTTTTGTTTTTGTATTTGAATAGTATGGTTCAGTGTTTTATGTAAAATTGTTACTCTACTTTAAATTTAAGTCTCCGAACTATCCTGAGGGCTTTCCAAATTTAGTGATTTTACTAAAGGTGTTACTTTAGTCGAATTTGAATATTCGTTTGTTATGAATCTCACTGCTCTATTTTGTGTCTGTTCCAGTTTCTTAATGTTTTCTTTAGTTGAGGCCCCAAACAGAGGATGCATATTCTATTATTGGCCTAGACGAGATACAGCAACATTTTAGTTTAATGTTTTTATTTGATTTATATAAATTTCTTTTAATAAATAATAAAGCTTTACATTAAATGAATATTAGAATAGCAAAGAATGAAATCCATTGAAGAAAACGCGAGAGCTCTAACTTAGGGACAGATACATTTTCCACCTTTGTGTGTGTGTGTGTGACTTTGGACACATGTTTAAGTGGGCCGTAAAACACCATGTCGGAGGCCGGATCTGGTCCGCAGGTGATATTTTGGGCATCACTGATTTAGAAAATGAGATTTTGCTCATCTTTGTATACGAAAAAAAATTGTACTCATCTTTATGTATAGATAAATGATATTGTGATTCGCCCTTGAATTTTTATTTTATTTTTAATAGATCTAATTACATTCTTGCTACCCTCTTCCTTCCCACTCCAATATGTAAATTTTATGACTAAAATCTATATCTAGGTACGAAAGAAAACCTGGCATGTAACTTTTCTTCTATTCTTTGGCAAATAGGGTCAGGATTCGATTCGCGATTCATGTGATTGTGATCCGAGGGAATTTCAAAATAAATATGGCTGTATCCAGACCAGTGTATGATCACTGTAAGACTGTATCCTAACTCAGGTTAGCGAAGAAGCTTGCGTATTATAATACATCTAAATCAAGAGGATTCTAGGCTAATTTAGATCAACGCATCTAGTAGATCTACGGTCACGACTCACGGTGTCTAGAATATTTTATCTTCAGTCGAGTCACTGACTCAAAGTGACTGACCCCACATCAAGACTAATTTTTCACTAGAAAGAATCTAGATCTAGAAGTAGAATATTAGATCTAAGTGTAAAAAAAAGTAAAACTTAACTGACTTAAGTTATAAAGTGCTAAAGTTAAAGACTTCAATTTTCAATCAGTGCCACTGCTAGATCTAAAATCTAAATAGAATCTAGAAGCCACTCGACTCCAGCTAGATCTCTAGTAGTGATCAGTGGCTGTAGTGTAGAGGAGTAGATCTAGATTAGAATAGAATTTTATAGAATTATAGATCTATCATACTAGACTAGTCACTAGTACTAGTAGATCTATCTCTACTAGTTACTAGTACTAAACTACTAGTCTAGATTACAGACTACTTAATCTTGTACTAGTACTACTAGAGTCTAGTAGTAAGTAGATCTAGTTAAAGATTAAGGTCAATCCTAGATCTAGGTTCAAGAATCTAGAATAGATCTAGATTCTAGTAGATAGGTTAAAATAGACGGTCATAGTGAAAAATCTGATAGATGTACTGTAGTCCTACGCACACTCCTTATACTCCTAGACTCTAGACCTAGTACTTAGTACTAGATTCCCTAGAGCCTAGATCTACTAGACTCTATCTAGACTACACTAGTCACTACTACACTTCTCACTAGAATTGCTATAGATCTAACTATCTTAGTAACTAAGTATCTAATTAATCTATAAATACTAGACTAAAACTAATAATCTATCTACTAGTTCTATCTATCTAGATCTAGAACAAATAACTTGAAATACAAAATAGAGAAGGTAATGAGATTTATAACAAAGGAATATTCTGATTTGGGCACTGCCCCAATTTGATTAGTGATTAGAGAAACTCCATTCATTAGTAAAATCACTAGAGTTAGAGTAGTTGGTAAAACCATGTATATTAATTAAGTTCGAGTTACAGACTGACACTTCTTTACTTCTTACTTGACACAGACACTTCTTACTTCTTGACAGAAGAATAAAAAAGATAGCTATAATAACTATAATACTATAAAATAAATACTAGAGTCTAGATCTATAATCTATATAATATAATATGTAAAACACTAAACCATAACTTACAAAGAAAAACAAAACCCAATGAAATACTCAGAAAGACACTTCAAGGATCTAGAGGCACATTTCTTATTCCATATATGCTTGAACAAATTTGTACAAAAGTTCTCTGCCTTCCCTAGATTTATATCTAGATATAGTGCCATTACTAGCCATCAGAGAATGGAATGGGTTGCTTGAAACAACCAGGAAAATCATCGATTTATCAGAGTTTAAGTCATTAATATGCATGACTAGATTGACACATTAAATGCGTAGGATGTAATTATCTTTTTTTTTTTTTTTTAAGTAACGTCTGTAATATAATATTAGAAAAGAATATCTATATATAGTATCTAGAAATCTAGACTATAATAATATAATAGCCTGGTCCTTGGCCTAAAATGAAACAAGAATCTTAAAAAAAATAAAACTAGACTAGTAAACGCAACACTCCAGTAGGCTACAGTAGGTCTAAATCTATATAATGGAATAGAATAATTAGATGCTCTAGAGACTAAGTCTAGTTAGGATCTATAGACAGTCAAGATTTAAATTGAGTGAAACACTGAAAGTAAAGCCAATATGAGAAATTGAGAAATAAAAACTCTCTCCACTATTGTTTGTTGGTGACATGAATGAAAATCTCTTGCAGATTTATTCCAATTTAAATTTTTTAACTTTCTGTCACCCTGTCAATGTCATGATCATCTCATATCTGATCATAGACAATGTAGAGGACAATATAAGGGACATGAGTTCCATAATCATGCTGTCAAACATTTGTGCTGGCCACATAAACCATGAGGTAACTTTTGCCGACTTGCCCTTAAGTTCTGAAAAGAAACCTCTTCAGGCATTTCAACATTTCATATATCTCCACTTTTTTTTCTTTCAGCATTCTAGATGTGATACATCAGATGGCAACGAAAGTGTTTGAACATTGTCAAGAATGACTGACGTTATAGAAGATTTGGAGATACTGCTTGCTAGAGCTATAAATTGCCTTGGCTGGATCCTCAATGAAATAGTTAGTATTCCTTGTTACACAGCTACACATTTCATGTTACAAATGTTACATTTCAACTGTACATTGCATGTTACGCAGATACACATTCCATGTGACATATGTTACATTTCAACTGTACATTGAATGTTACACGGATACACATTGCATGTTATACAATCTATACATTGCATATTACACATGTTACACAGCTGTGTTTTGCAAGTTTAACAGCTATACACATAGCTCATTATAATTGCAGATTACAAGTCTACATTGTTGAGACAGTCATAACTTTTAAATAACTTATTAATTAAGCATTGTGGCAAAGTGTAATTATCTATTTTTTCTTTTAGCATCAGCGGATACTCCAAAATCAACATCGACCTTTAAACCGAAGGACTTTGGTCAGATGGATATCTGTCTTTATGCCAAAGCCAAGGGATCCAAGACTGAAATTACTGGTGTGGTAGTAGAATTGTGTAGTATGTTAACTTTTATGTACTGCAATTTTATAATGTTATATCCTTATATCAGTGTCTCCTATTTGTAGCTTTTTAAAATTTCTGTTCTTTGACAGTCTGATCTGCAACCTGACCGGCTGGACAGATGGGCAAGCTGTGGTAGTCTGCTTTCAGTGGAATCATTTGTCAGTTTAAATGAGGTCATTCAAGAAAATCTGGGCAACAATTTGGTTAGATTCAGGTTAGAGAGTTAGTCATGTAGTAATAGTGTAATCACAATTGAAAGCAGACTTGGTCAGTGATAATGTTTGGATGCAAGATTGCAGGCAAAATTACTTCTAAAAGAAATAACTTGATAGTAAAAGCCAGTCCAACTGATTGTGGCTATTGGATTTTTATATTTTTTCACTTGCCATAAATACAATTTTTGGCTTTTAGACTTTTCAGCTTTTGAACAACTAAAATTTAATAATAAGTCGAAATTAAACAAAGACAGGAAGTTATTTAATAAATTATGGTGCAAGCGCTAATTCCATACTTTCACTTTTGTCAAAAAATGTAAACAAAATAACTCTAATCAGATTAAGTTAGATCTGCTGGCGTGCAATATACTATAAAACTATGGAACTTTCTTTTTCTAGAAGAAAAAAAAAATCAAACCAGCCCTAGATATTGTCCAGGTGGGTTTTACGGGTCCAGCTAGGGGATGATATAATGAACCAGGTTCCCCTCCTTGGCAGGCTAGTGTATTAATTAAAGAACAACTACAAACCAAGTTGCATAATATCCAAACTGTAAATAAGTGGTTGATGATAGTTGAATAATAACAAAATTTATTACTAAATACAGAATATGTACTAATCATGTGATATGTTAAGGCATTATTAATTGTACAAATGAACACACCTCATGCAGCACACTAAGTTCAAGCCACAGGGCTTGGTATCTTCAAATACTACAGGGCTCAAACTTATCAAGGGTCAGTCACGGCTCCAAGTGCAAGCTTAAAACAAAACACTCCACCTTAGCCCCTGATACAAAGAATAACTTAGATGTATCGATGTCATTAAATCACAGAACTTTCATTATGGCATCCGTACTGAAATATCAACCTGATTGATGCATTTCTGTACTTATGTACTGTTAAAATGGGGAAACAGTGAAAACTAGCACAAAGAGAATCTACAGCCAGAATGCCCTCTCCGCTTAATATCTAAACCAATTGCTAGCAGTAAAACATTTAAACTTTATAATAGCAGTGAAACATCTAAACCAAATAATAGTAAAATATTCACATTTATAATAGCAGACTGAGTGAGTTGAACCTATTAAAAACATAGCAATTTGGATAATTGAAAACAAAAATTTAGTGAATATATTTTCAGAATAAGAAATTATTTCCATAACAAGCATGATATATGTCACACTGAAGAGTTGAAAAGTGGAGTTATTGTTAGTACAGAAATGTACTTATGTTTTTTTTTTCCCCCCTATGTCAGGAGAGGTCAAGACAATGAAGATTCTGACAGTTTTGAGGAGCCACAGTTTGTACGCTACAGCCAAGATCGCCTGACGTCTACACCAAACATGAATGCATCATCATGCTCGAGTCAGATGACTAACGATTTGACTGCCAACTTGAAACTAGCTGAAATGGAAGACGAGCTTGCAGTTCTTCGTAAACAAATAGCAATGTTGGTGATGGCTCAAGAGTTAACACCTGTAAGCCAGACGCAAACAGGTTGTTATTATTTGCTTAAAATATTAACATTTTTGAATCCTATAAAGTCTTTCAAAACTCATAAGAACATCCAAAAAAAAAAATGTGAATGCAATTTTTGTTTTCTGCAGTATAGTTTTAAAATACTATATGTAAAAGTGATTTTGTAGGTTTGGTCACATTGAGACTAGTGGCATCTTCATTTTTTTTCCCCTTTCAATATACCATCTTGTCCATTCTCACATTTTCATGAAATATATTTTAAAAATTTACTGTAGTATTTAAAATTATTAGTACATTACTTTTTTTTTGATGAAAAATATTTGTATCTCTCAACTCTGACATGTATCTCTAACTCACCATTACATGCAATACTTTCTCATAGGCTACACTGTCAAACAGTGTGTTTAGGTTGGTTTCTTACAAATCATCTCATCTCTGCCTGTGGTCCCTTCTGGGGCATAGGCCACCAACCAGCTTCCTCCAGGCATCTCTGTTCTGGGCGAGTCTCTCCAACTGTCGCCACGTTTTGCCTATCTGCTTGGCATATCTGCTTCCAGATCGTGGCGCCATGTATTCCTAGGCCATCCCCTCTTCCTCTTTCCTTGGGGGTTCCAGGTTAGGTCTTGTCTTGTTATGTTGGATGCAGGCTTGCGAAGGGTGTGACCTATTCATCTCCAGCATCTCTGAAGGATATTTTAATTCCATGGGCTGCTGCTTTGTTCTTTGCCACAGTTCCTTATTTGAGATTTTGTCTGGCAAGCGGATCATAAGAATCTTCCTCAGGCAGGTATTGATGAATACCTGGATTTTTTTCATGGTGGTGATGGTGGTTCTTCAGGTCTCCGCACCATAAAGTAGTATTTCTTACAAATATTTTGTCTGATATCCTGAACATTGTACAAAAAGGTATACAGTAATACTTGTGAGGTATACCTCATTGGCTACTTCCATTCTAAATATAGTAGAATTTAGGTTAAGGTACATAAGTGAGTTGTCTTGGTTGAACAATGTTCTGAAATAATAGTTTGTTTGTTTTTTTTCTTGTTAATTTGATATTTGTTTCAGAAACTAACAAACATTAACCGAAATTTAAAAAAAAACAAAAAAAACAACTTATAAATGATTATCAATTCTATATTTCATTATTTGTTTTAGCATTTAACAAACAGAATAACTAAAAAAACAAACTTTTTCACTTTTTTTTTCTGTTCTTATTTTTTAATTCTGTTTTAATTTTTAGATGAAGCTAGACCAGCAGTGAGTTACACTGAACAAGCTGTGGGAACTGAGCTGCCTCACTCCACTGACACATCACTGGAAGACTCAGGCTGTGAGAGTGAGAATCTACCCAAGTCAGCTTGGCAGCGCAGCACTACCAACATTGTGGCATACCACCCAGGGAATCAAAGCTGCAATGCCAACACCCAGGCCAGCAGAGATGATTTGGCCGGCTGCTTTTCTCATTGCAGTGTGGCGCCACCTCCTCCCCCACCACCCTTGCCACCAAAGCCTTCAAATATTTCATCGCTTACATCTGTCAAGTCACAGGTAATTGAGCTTGGCATATTTTATTTCCTTGATTGAAGAGCACAACAAAAGCATCATTTTGGGTTTCCACTTGCATCAAATTTAAACTGTTTCAGATGCATGTTTAACTTTCAACCATGACTGTCAGACTTATGACTGAATATATGCCTCTAAGAAAAGTATTGTGATCAATGGTGCAGATAATGTAAAGATCTTCTATTTCTATAGCTGACAGTTAATAATGGTGCAGTTATTTTCCTTAGGAAATGTTAGGAACCCATTAGAGTTGTGTTGACTCAGAGGTGTCCTAATTCATAATGCCAGTCTTCTCCTATGGTCAAGTCTGAGATCTCTCTGTGTAGAAATCACACTGGATCTCTTATGCTGTATAAATATTCAACACTATAAAGTTAACATTCTTTGGCTTGTAAGTCATTTGCTTGCTAAATACTGACAAAGTGGGATGTGTGGCGGAGAGGCTAAGTATGTTTCACCTTGGCATGGCCACCTATCAAGCGGGGCTCTAGGTTTGACATCTCACTCATTCAGAGTTGGGCTTACTGAGCCTCAATAGAAAGCATAGAAAACCATCTTTCAAATACCCCTTTCCCCTCACTGGTCCACAAATGAGATTGGACCCTTGTGCTCTAAGCATGCTTTAAGCATGAAAGTTGGGCTGTATAAAAAAAAAAGCTACTTTAAAAAAAATGCCCCGTATCTTGTTTTTTCTTTATCTTTGACATAGATGTGAACTGCATGAGGCATAAATAACTTGTTTCCTTTTGGTTCATTAGAGAAGATATAAAGCCAATGTTAATGTGGGTCTCATGTAACCAGCACAATGACCTAAAACATTAGTTTTCTATGACTAATATCATATACCCATTTAAGTTGGGTGGACTCAGGTACAAAGCTCAAAATCTCAGTCCTTCACCATGGTTAGGCTCTTTATATCCCCTCTGTTCACAAGTCCAACACTTTACCCACTCAGCCACTGCAGGCCTGTGACTTTTTAAGTTTTCCTTTAGTTTATTGATGAGAGGTTTTACACTGGGCTGATTAGGTAGTTGCTTAAATAACTAAAAAAAAAACTTCTAAGATCAACCCAGTGGGTCACAAATTAAAAGATTTTTATAAGTTAATCTCACCCCCTAAAATGTAGTACTGGCTGCCACAGTGTTCTGTTGATTATGTCTATTATGTACCTACCATCACTATATGTTTGTGTCCTACAACAGAGTAAGACTACAGTCAATACCTGCCATCAGTTTAAAGGTGACAGCCAAAGTGTACACAGACCTAATGTAATGGCCCATGTGTTAAAGGATTTAAGTAATGTCAAGCTGAAAGCTGTACAGAGGTGAGTCAATCATAAGCAATTATTGGTGTGCTCAAATCTTTTTAGAATAAAATCTAGGTCATTAGTAAAAAAAAAAATGAAATGTAACAAGATTGACATCAGTGTTTGATAATTCATGTTTTATTGTTTTATATATTATGACCAAAATTGTATGTATATAGCAAAATGTCCAACATTTGGCCTATTTTGGTGGAATTAAAAAAACAAAACAATGAACTATTAGGACATAATATAGAACACACAAAAACCTGCCCTTGGATTTATTTATTTAAAGAACTGCTTCAGCATTGTTGTAAGTCTCACTTTTGACTTTATTTAAACAAGTCCTGTGAGCCATCATTAGTTCTCTTGAGAAACAATTTGGTCTTAAAGCAAGAATGAAACTGAATTGATCCAAGTTGGTTTCTATGATATTATTATGGGCATAATATTAATTTTAAAGACCTAGTTGTAATCTAGTAGAAATAGACCATGTCTAGAACAATAGAGATACTCTGTGACAATAATAGATAGCTGTTAGATATTATATTCTAATTAAATGCATCAGTTAGATAATTATCTTATCTTGTATAATACAGACGTTACTTCAAAAAAGAAGATGATTACATCCTACGCGTCATGCATTTAGTCATGCATAATTACCAATGACTTAAATTCGGCCAAGTCACTGGCTAGCTCTAATAGCACTAGGGAAGAAAGAGTATTTGTATAAATTTGTCCTAGCGTATGGGACGAGGAATGTGCCTTTATCTTTGTGTCTTTCAGAGTATTTTATTAAATTTTGTTTTTGTATTAATAATTATTATAATAGAAATGTTGTGGTACTATATTTTGTACCCAATTGAATTGTTGAAAAGATAAAACTCTCCAGCCAACATAACAGCAACACATTCTGTTATATGACTTAATGTCAATTAGATTGAAATAACATGTTTTACAGCTCTAACATTTCCGGGAAACACAAAATATTGCCCCCCCCCCCTTTTTTTTTTTTAAAGAAAGAAATGTGTTTTAATAATTGAAATTCAAATAATGTGTGCTAAACCAATGTTAAGAACATAATTCCAAATCAAATTGACTGCTGCTTTTTTTTTCATGGTGGGAGGCAACATTTAGAACATAAGGTTTTCTTGAATCGAGTCAGTCCTCTATTAAAGTCCTGTGAAATTCAATGGAATAAAGTTAGTATTTTATCACTAGCTTGTTGTAATCTTGTAGGTCACCAGGTGGTACCCCCATGAGAAGGAAACCTCTCTCTGTTCCTTCTGATCCTGCTTCAATCATTGCTCAAGCACTGAAGAAGAAATTTGCCAGTCACAAAGGCTACAGCTCTGACTCTGATCTGGAAAATGATAGTCATTCTTTTAGACAAGATCAGAATAGTTTGGTAAGCTTTATTTACCCTTTGACCAATAACATTTGAGAGTTCTCCTTTTGGTCTGGAGTAAAGGAATTCACAATTGACTCGTGATAGTGTCTGACACTTCATAATCCAACACACTCAGAGTAATCCAAGGTGGAGCCAACTCAATTAATGTATACTATAGTGTGAATATTATTAGGATGAAAGTAGGCTTAAATTGTAATTTAATTTTATTTAGTACAGTGCGTAAAAGTTGAAATCATGCTTTGTACCTTTTGATCAATCATTTTTTTCTTCTACGGTTGTTTATTTTATACCATTGAAAGTAAAGAGAATTATCAAATTACCTCATAAATAGAATTTTCTTGACATATACAATTGAATTACAGCTAACCTTTGGTAATGTGACACCCCTCCATTCCCAATCAAGAGTCAACTGTATATATATATATATATATATATATATATATATATATATATATATATATATATATATATATATATATATATATATATATATATATATATATATATTGTGATGTGCTTGTTCAGACTGTCTTGAGGTCAACTAACGATGACTGTTGAATTTCATCCAATTACTCTGCAAGCGTTTGAGTTTTATTGTTCGTGTCTATTCAGTGTAGTTGCTCAACAAACAAACTAAACAAGACATCGATTTAACTAGTGAAGAGATGTGGTCAACACTGATGAACAATGTAACAGATGTTTATTCCAAGAAAAGGCCGCAGTAAAAGTCTCTGTCAAAATAAACACGTCTTTACCCTAGAGATCTCTATCGCTAACTGATTTTCCGGTCTCTAACCCAACATATCCCAAACGTCACTAGTCCCGTTCAATATACGTCATCTATGCTGCGTCGCTAAAACTAATACTACAAATAAAGTGTCTAACAGATTCCTCCCCCCCTTGAAAAAAAAATATGTCAATATTTTTCTACTACTGTCAAGTCTTACAAGGGCATTTGCAATTTATGGGGAAGACAACAAACATAAAATCTTGACATCTTCATCTTGGCTTGACAGTTCATGATGTTCCTTCCAACAATGTTCATATCATTACACTTAGGTTAAGTTCCAAAATCCTCTTCATTCAATAAACAGTTTATCATGTGGCATCTCATGGGCACGTCATATCATATCACCTCTCACAAATGTTCTCCACTGGCAGTAATCTGACAAAATATAACATTTCAAAACAATTATAAAATTTATTTCCACATTCAATAAACTTTTTTTTCTTACCACCCTTTTCGTCCATTTTTCTTTTATACTCACCCTTTTCCATCGACCTAACTTTTGTCAATGATATATGAAATGATTCACAAAAATATATCCATACTTACTTTCAAATGCTTAACATCAAATTTACTTATCTCCCTTTTCCATAACATATAAATTGTGTCAATATATTAATATATATATATTACATAATAAATATAATCATAATTTATTTACAGCATTATCTCATTTCATTTCAATGTCATTCTAGATAACAAATCAACTACAATATTCACAGATCCACTAATAGCTTTCACTTCAAATTTATATTTCTGTAGTGCTAAGAACCATCTATATACACGACTGTTTTTCATACTCTTTTGCTGTATATACTGAATAGGTTTATGATCAGTTAATAATATGAATTTCCTCCCTATTACCGTATTTTTCGCCGTATAAGACGCACTTTTTCTTCTCCAAAACTGGGGGGGGGGGGGGGGAAAGTTGGTGCGTCTTATACGGCGAAAAATACGGTACGTTCAGAATCTTTTTTTTCTAGATTTTCCTCCTTTAAAATTGGGTGCGCCTTATATGCTGGAGCGTCTTATACGGCGAAAAATACGGTAAGTAACTCTCTAGCTTAGTAATTACCCATATTACAGCTAATGCTTCCCTTTCAATGACACTATTTTTTTTTTCTGCCTCGGATAATTTTCTACTTACATATAATATAGGATGTAAGTTATCATAGTTCTGCATTAGACAACCACCAATAGCATTACCAGATGCATCAGTTGTGACATAAAATATTTTGTCTTTATCTGATAGTCTCAGTATTAATTCATGACTAAAAATATCTTTAATTCTGTCAATAGCTTTCACACATTCCTCATTACAGACTACTTTTTGAGGTTTTCCTTTTTTAAGTAAATCATTTAATGGATTCACTATTTCTGCTAAGTTCTTTATGAACTTTCTGTAATAATTTACTATTCCCAATATGCTTTTAATTTGTCTTTTTGTTGTAGGTATTTCAATATTAAGTACTTTCTTTATGTTATCGTCAATAGGGCTAATCATGTTGTTATTTACTTTATGTCCTAAGAAAATTATTTCCTCCAATCCTTCCACTTTTTCTGCCTGAATTGTAAGTCCACTTTCTTTTATTATTTTGAACACTTCTTTTACATCTACCAAATGTTCCTCCCAACTATTATTAAAAATACATATGTCATCCAAATAACAAATAACATTTTCTTTATTTCCAATTATCATGTTCATCATTCTATTAAATGTTGCTGGTGCATTTACCAACCCAAAACTCATATAATTCCATTGAAAAATACCATATGGTGTTACAAATGCTGTGTAAGGTTTTGCATTTTCTGTTAATGGTATTTGCCAATAACCTTTAGTTAAATCCAATTTAGTAAAAAAATTTGCTCCATTTAATTTATGTAAAATATCCTCTATTTGGCATTGGATATGGGTCAAATTCTGTGATGTTGTTAAGTTTCCTATAGTCAATACATAACCGTATATCTCCATTTTTCTTTTTGGCTATCACAATTGGTGAAGCATAAGGTGATGTTGATGGTTCAATTATACCTGATTCTAGTAAATTGTCTATTTCTTTTTTTACTTTGTCTTGTAAATGTAAAGGTATTCTATATGGCTTAAGCTAGATTGGTTTTGGATCTGTTACTTTAATGTCATGTTTAATAATATTTGTTTTTCCTGGTATGCTGGAAAAAATTTCTTTGTATTCCTGTATTATTTTAGTTATATCTTTTGACTTTTCCTTAGTTAAATTATTAAGAGTAATCTTTTGCCAAGTTTGATTCTCTTTTGTTTCTATTACAGGTATTTCCTTAATGTCATTTTCATTGTGATTTTCATTTGTTATTATCATCAAGCACTCTTCTGTCTCTGAAAACTTATTTTCTATTTCCTCCTGAATGTTTTGTATCAACTCATCTTCTCTATCATGATACAGTTTCAAATTATTTATGTGATATGTTTTAATTTTCCCATTTATTTCAATTTGATAATTCACATCACTAATTTGTTTTATCACCTTAAATGGACCTTTCCATTGTTTACCAATCTTATTTTTCAGGTCATTTATTAATATTAATACATTGTTTCCTACTTCTAGTGTTTTTAATTGTCTTTTCTTATTTATATTCTCATGAGCACTTTGTTTGTACTTCTTATTGTTGTTATATGCTTGAGTCCATATTTCTTTCAATTCTGTTGTGATTGTTGTTTCATTGTCCTTATTTAATCTATTCTCATTGTCTATTAGATTTTCTTTGAAAACATCTAATTCATCTCTGGGTTTTCTTCCATGTATTATTTCATATGGTAAAAATTGTGTTGCTTCATGGATGTTGTTTCTATGAGCAAATAGTACATAGTTAATGTAATGATCCCATTTATTCTGATTATTCTGAATTATTTTTGTCAGTGATCTTTTCAGTGAACCACCATAACGTTCACATAAACCGTTACTCTCTGGATGGTCAACTGAAGAGTATATGTGTTGTATATTATATTGTTTAGTCCATTTCTCAAATTGTTCTGACTTAAACTCAATATAATTTTAGGTATACCATGTCTTGTGATTACTTTTTGATAATGGAATTGCTTCTGGGTATCTACTAAACATGTCTATTACTGTTAAAATATATTTATTATTATTTTCAGTTTGAATCAAAGGACCTATTAAATCAATAGCTATTTTCTGAAATGGTTCTGTAGGTTCATCCATTTCTTGAATGGGTGCTTTATTCACTAAACTTTTGTTAGATCTCTTTTGACAAATGTCACATGAGTTTATGTATTTATTGATTGTTGCTTTCATTTTTGGCCAAAATACTTGTTTTGACAAATTCCTATAACATTTCTTTACCCCCCTATGTGCTGCTAAATTATTGTCATGTGTCATGATCAAAACATCTTTCCAATATTTCTGTGGTAAGACAAGTTGTTTTATTTTTTTGTTATCATTATCTGTTTGTCTAAACAATATTTTATTCTCTATACAAAACTTTTCCATTGGATTATTATTGTTTTTATCTGATATTCTTGAATATATTTTCCCAATAATATTGTCATTCATTTGTTCTAATGCAAGTTTGGGTATTGTTTTTTGTTCACTTTGAGAAATTTGTGTTTCAGGCCTATTTTGTGTTTCATTTTCTATCTCTCTTTCCTTAACATCTGTATTTTCTATTTGTATTACATTATTGTTTTCTTTTTCTTCATCATTATTTATTACATTTACTGTATTTTCCTGTTTCTCATCTTGTTTATTCATTGATCTTGTTATTACCATACTTGTTATATTTTGTGTGTCCATGTTTTCATGATTACGTGTTATGTTTTTGTATTTGTTTTGCCAGTCTTCTAATTCTTTTCTTGAACATTCTTTTACTCCTCTTATGTTTCCTACTAACATATCATATCTCATTTCTGGTATTGCAATACCATCACAATAACCAGTGAAAAATGGAGTTTCAATGTATACCCTTATAGCTTTAAATTCCCTTATGGTGCCATCTGCTAATTCTACTTTCCTAGTAAACCCTTTATACCAATGAGGTTTGACAAATTTAGTTTTCACTGCCAAAGTGTTACAACCTGAATCTCTAATTAATTCCACCGGAATTCTATCTACAAACCCTGGGTACACTGCAAAATTGTTCCTATTTCCTTCCATGAAATATACTCTATCTGTACCTTTATTTTTGTATTCCCTACTGTAACTCCTATTTCTATAATTTCCCCTGTCATTCCTATCTCTACTCCTATATCTACTGTTATTTTGTTCAGTGTATCTATTTCTACTTCCAGACCTACTATTCCTTCTTCTACAGTTAGCTGCTGTGACCTTTTCCTTGACATTTAAAACAGGTTATTTCACCATATTTTCTATTTCCACTATTTGATCTGTTTCTATTTCTACTTCTATCCACATTTTCTTTGGTGTATCCTATTAAATCTACTTTGCTCTTATCCCTATCAGAAAATGGTTTATTTGGATAGGCATTTTTGTATACTCTCATTATCTCTGTTATTTCATCTATAGTTTTTGGGTTTCGTTCTCTAATAAAAGATTGTAATTGGGAATCACATTTATTCACAAAATTATCCACTAGAATAAAATTTTGTAATCCCTCATAAGAATTTCCCACTTTTTCAACTTTACCCATTTATTGAAAAAATCTTTCTCCATATTAATGGTAGTTTGGAGTTCTACTTCTAATGATGGTCTATTGTCAAAGTATTTCTTTCTGAAAGTTGTAGCATTATGACCATAGGCATTCAACAACTCTCTTTTCAAAACTTGATAGCTATCATCAATATGATGGTCATGATTTTGGCATATTGTTAAAGCTTGACCATGAACGAAGTCTATCAGTATTTCAGACCATTCTTCCTCTGGCATATTAAATGTAGACATTTTTGCTTCATATCTTTTCAGAAAATCACCAATGTCATCCTTCTGTTCATCAAAACTTTGTATCTTCCTTTTTAGCCATGTTTGTGAATTAGGGTTGTCTCTTTGTGTGGTAGCATTATTTGAATTGTTTATGTTATTTCCTTGAGTTGTCTGTGCAGTTTGAGCTCTGGCTTGTGCTGCATCCAATCTCATCTTCTCCATTTTAACCTCATGCTCTCTCTGCCTTTCTTGGTCCTCTTTTTGCTTCTCATATTCTTCCTTTCTGATCCTATCTTGTCTTTCTATCTCTTGTCTTTGACGTTCTTCTTGTCTCTCTATCTCTTCTTTTTCCCTTCTTATTTTATCTTGACGTTCCATTTCTTCCCTCACAACTTGCTGTACATAAGCTGCCAAGTCCTTTCCTTTTAACTCCATGGCCTTTCCATCCTGCATAGCTGCTTCCTTAACCTCCTTAAGGTCCACATATGAGGATGAGGATGTAGCCATTGTATTAGATTTTCACCCTAAATTTATATATATCTTTACTTAGCCTATATTGATTATGGCTATACTTTAAACTTATTTTATATTTAAGTTTTTTCACAATTTTATATAAGTTTTAAATGTTATGTCTTTATAGATTCAGTACATGTGTAAATCTAGTCTTAGTTATATTCAAATCTGTATATTACTATCACACAAATTTAAATCTAGTATATTATAGTATATATAATGGTACCATTTAGATCCAGAGTTACCAAGAGCACTATGACTATGAGTATGAATAACTGACCAATTTCAAAATTTGATATGACTGAAGTCTGAAGTGTCTAGAGTCTAGATTAGATAGATCTAGATCTGATCCAGAAATTATGGTTCTATTTAACCATATGAAATATGTCCATACAATATGTATTAAATATATCTTTAACAAGATATATATCTAGAATGTACTACCTTCATTCATCTTTGAAATTAATATTCAAAATTAGAGTCTAGATCAGTAAATGTACAAACGAAATGTACAAGAATTTGTGGATCCAACATTAGCCAGACGACAATGTTTGACTACTATGCCAGTTTCTGCATTATTCTCATGGCAAAATCATATTTGATTTTAACCGCTCAAACTAAAAATGTATTTTAGTCTGATTCACAATAAAAGAATCTTACCTGCACTTTCTATCATTAAGTGAAAAAATAACAGATCTAATTAAAGTAATAAAAATAAATAATATAATATAATATACACAAATGAAATAATTAAATGAGACTATCGCTATGGGTTGGGATATGACAATATGGCACACATTGATAACGTCACGAAGTAATCAAGCAACAACGGATATGACGTTTACACAAACAAAAACAATCACTATCCTAAACGTATAATATAGCTTTTCATCTAAATTACGTCTTTCCCCAACAGTTTAAGGCGCACCACCTGATTTTACTCAGGCTAACGTACCAAATTTAGACAAAATCTATTTCTAAGGGCAATCTAAACATATACTAATAAGAAAAATGGCACTTAGCTTCGAAAGATTCCTATGCTCGGATTCTCGAATATGATAGATCTACAGCAAATTCCACTGCCTCTCTTACAGTTCTGACTCTGTTCTCCGGTACTGCCACTGGATACAATCTGTGTTGAGTATCCCACGTAATGCCCCAGATGTCTTGATATGCCACAGCAAATGTTTCAGTTTCTTTGACGACTGTTGATGACCGTATGTAAAGTTCCGACGACTTTGTGTAAACAGTTACTGGCAAATAGATTAACGGTTCTCCTGGCGACGACTTGATTTGCGTAGACGACTACTGGCAAATAACAGTCTCTTGACGGCAACTTGATCTGGGCGACTGACGAATAACGAATTTCTTGACGATGACTTGATCTGGGCGAGCGAATAACGACTTTCTTGACGATGACTTGATCTGGGCTGACGAATAGCGATTGTCTAAAACAGTCCACTGCTTCTGCTGCTAATCTGGTAGTACGACGAAGTTTGCTGTTGTATGCTGCTTCACTAGACCAAAATGTCCGTAGTGTCCAATGTAGACTAGGTGAGACCAAGGTCACCTCCGACGACGTTCCGTTATATGATCAACGGTTTTCACAAAAAAACAAGTGGATGTAGCTGTTTCCACTACTTCAACACTAACAAGTCTAGATATGGTCTAGATTAACTTATAATCAATAGATCAACGTTCAGCAACGACTAATGTGACTTCACTAACCTTCCAAAGGTTAAATGCAGTGACCGTTATAAAAGTGGCAATCAACCGGTTCAATGAGCAAACTGCTCCACAAGAATCTCTCAAAGGGTAAGACAGAGCGATTTAGTTAGCTAACAAACTTGTAGTACTCACAATACTTCTTCCAGCGGGCAAACTGTCCTTTCAACTGCCGAGGTAAACTTGATATGACTATGTGGCTCCTACGACTGTTTTCGCAAGCGAAGAAAAAATATGTCCAACAGGTTTACTGACAAACTCTCACCCGTTATGAATGAGCGGTTCCTCTGGCTTCAGGTCGATTCATCATACGAAGATCAGGCGTTGGTGATACACTTGTTGAGTAGACCAGACGTTGAGATGGTCACTGTCCTGACGAAGGTCACCCTGAGTTAACGGCTCGTTGAACGTACGATCGAGTAGGCGACGACTGCATGTGGAACAGACGACATAGCCTAGACAAAGTCACTCTGCAACGATGCTGTGTTCAGCCGTACTCCGATGAAACTTTATATCTTCGAGTGCACGACCCTCACCTGAGCAAACGTTCAGCTTCGAGGTCCGGTTCAAGGTTCGGTTTCGAGGTTCGGGGTCGCCACTGTGATGTGCTTGTTCAGACTGTCTTGAGGTCAACTAACGATGACTGTTGAATTTCATCCAATTACTCTGCAAGCGTTTGAGTTTTATTGTTCGGGTGTATTCAGTGTAGTTGCTCAACAAACAAACTAAACAAGACATCGATTTAGCTAGTGAAGAGATGTGGTCAACACTGATGAACAATGTAACAGATGTTTATTCCAAGAAAAGGCCGCAGTAAAAGTCTCTGTCAAAATAAACACGTCTTTACCCTAGAGAATTCTATCGCTAACTGATTTTCCGGTCTCTAACCCAACATATCCCAAACGTCACTAGTCCCGTTCAATATACGTCATCTATGGTGCGTCGCTAAAACTAATACTACAAATAAAGTGTCTAACAATATATATATATATATTTGATCAGCAAGGAGCTAGGGTTCCATCTAATGTTGCATTGATATTAGAAATTGGTGAATTCAGGAATGTTCTAAATTATCTACCAGGCGGTTTATGGGGCAGATGATGTAAAGCTCATATGGTTGGCGGTTATCAAGGGTATTAAGTGGCCAGCATAATGACCAACCACATTTACAATCCCCAACTAATGTCAGGGACCATTTAAAGTTGGCTTCGCTAAAAATCCTGAAATTCAAATTCAAACTCTATGCCCCTTGGTTAAGATAAAATTGCTCTTAACATTGCCCTTTTTTAGTGAATACATCTTGATAGTGGAAATATTTGAATACAATTAGAGTCTTGATAATGGAACTATTTGAGATCTAATAATTGTATATGAATTTATAACCTGTTGTCAATTTTAATAAAATATTTCTTTCAGACAGGAGAGTCCAAGAGACGGTTGAGTATAGACAACACATCAGACGGCTGGAGCCCTGCAACATCCCCGCTAAAACTGTACAGATAACAAAGAATGATACAAAGTCATTGAAGTAACTGTAACGCTGGCTAGGCTTCATATGAAATTGATTGGATTTCGTCCCGCTGTCCAAAAAAGATTGATTTGTGTGAATCAATTGACTTTACTCTGCATGTTTTCTTACATTCATTTGCTGTAAGAGGATTATTTTGTCTCACATTGCAAATGTCTGTGCCTTGGAGACTCCAGCATAATTGATCAAAGCTGTATTTCACAATAGAAATAATTCTTGTTGACTAAAACAACTTGTTTGAAGATCTCAGCCCTAGTTTGTTAAGTAAACATCATACTTGTTTAATAGAGCCCTTGTTTTTGTTTTTGTTTAATTTTGATTTGTCTACATTGTATTTTATGATTTATTTTTTTGTTGAGAGGTTCTGGTTTGATATAACTATGGAAATTAATTAATTACCTTCCCTGCTTTCTGGAGGTTTCAGTTATGTTTCCTTAACCAAATATACAAGTTTTTTCCTTTTCTTTTCTAGAGGTTTGCACATCTTTATAAAATGTGATTTTGTAGTAAATGATGATCTGTTCTAAAAGAATACTCAAGAGGCTGAGTATTATTTGATTAACTTTGTTTTGACATTCTTAGCATAAACTATTTTAACTGCCAAGTGTCAAGAAAAGTACATTTCTTATACAAGTAATAAAGTGTACTATATCAATCAGTGATTGTCACAGCTTAAAAAATGTGTTTCCTGTTCTGCATAACCAATGTAGCCCTACTTAATTCAAAACACTAGCCATTCATGTGGTCAAAGTCTTCTGTCATCTAAAAACTAATCTGAATTTCTATTCCATGGTTTCCCATTACTATACCTGATGACATTTAGGTGGGGAGTTGTGAAAAGCTATACAAAATTATTTTTTTTTTTAAACTTCTTTAATCATTCAATAATCATTCTATGTGACATCAGTAGCATCCAGTCAGTTGTAAAAAATTTTTAGACCATGACATATTCATCTACTTACATTGTTTTTAAACAGCTGAACCAGATGGCCAAAAAGTTTGATTTAACTTTGGTTACAACGTTATGAATACTTTTGAATACTTTGTCTAATAGTACCATTTGCTGTAAGAGGACTAAAGTCCTAGCCATGAATGACTATGTCACTGTTTTTTTTATCCATGTTAGGAGAAAACAGTCTAGAATGTAGGATGTAATGAAATGGTGCTCACATGATTAAGTTCTGAATGAGTCAACATTGTCTGCCAGCTAAATGAGCCTGCACTGCCAGACACAAAGTCAACTGCTGTTGATTCCTAAAATGTCAGGACAGTGGACACACTATAGAGTTATACAAGCACTGACAGTTTTCATCTCTTGTCATTGCTGACAAAGTTTTTCATGTTACTCTCAGCATTTATTTCTTTGTTTTTGTTGTCCACAGAGAAATAAGCTTTGATAAGACTAAATGAATTGTACATTACCAGTAGGACCCAATAAGCACTATGCAAATAAAAACTCGCTAATTAAAATGTTTTATGTTCTTTTATTAAAATTTTTTGTCTTTAAATGTTTGTTCTGTGTTCTTAGGTCATGTCTGTATTTGACACTTTTTGAAAATGTGGGAAGTTAACAATAAAGTGTGATTCAGTTATACCGTAATCTTTTTTTCTTGTTTCAAAAGGTTTTATTTACTTGAAGTAATAGAAATTCTGAACTTTCAAAGTGTTTTGGTTTTGGTCTTAACATAGTTCTCTTAGTTTTATATAGGCAGCTCTTTACTTCTTTCAATTGCTTTTGTATAGCACAAGTTTCATGCTTATAGCATTCTCAGTGGCCTATGGGGGAAGGGGTATCTGTTTTTGTGTGCTCAGCAAACACATCTCTGCCTGATGGCTGCCTGGTCGTGCGGTTTGCGCGCTGGACTGTCATTTGGATTTATCGATGGTCCCGGGTTCAAACCCTGCCCGCTCCCATCACCTGTCGTCCTGCGGGAGGTTTGGACTAGGATGTAAACTATCTTCAACTCTGAAGAAACATCCGAAACATGTAAAACATTTTGAGTGGGAATTAAAAGTTTAGTGCTCTTGACAAGTTTTGCTGCTACACAGCCTGTTCAAAACCTTTTTGCATTAGTTTGTCATTGTTAGATTTGTGTGGTATATGTCTGTCCGTCCGTCCCACTTAGATCTCAAAAACTAGAAAGGTATTGAAAATTTATTAAGTAAAGTAAAGTTCCCCTTTCAGACCTTGCGATCTATGGGGCAGATGATGTTACGGTTATCTGTTTCTTTGGCCAACGTTTAACGAGCAGGGTGTCATGTGGCCAGCACAACGACCAATTACCTTTACTTTTCCCCAACTAATGTCGGGTACCCATTAGAGTTGGGTGGACAAAATGTTAGCTTTTGTTTTAAAAGAGACAAAATCTATTTAGTATGCAAATAAGTCGAATATACTTTAAAACAACAATTAATAAGCAGTATTATAATATACATGTGAACTACCATGCACAATATAAACATAAACAGTAAAAAATGCGCTTGTTTACAAAAATAAACAGTGCAAGCCTCGCTCGGATGAATAATTTGTGTATGAAAAATATCTACTTAAACTTATTTTAGAAACTTTTTTTTTAAAGGCGAAAATGAGCAATCAGGTAAGTCTCTTTTGTGTTCTTTTAGTTCTAAATGACATTTTACATGGCGATTCGAATAGAAAGTCTCTAAAAGTCCCCCAATATTCTAGAAAACCCACAGCTCACAATAAATCTTTTAATAATTTGTTATTGTCCGTATGGAAATTTGACTTACAATTTGTGCATTACACCGAACAAAAAACATTATAATTGAGAACTATAACAAACCAAAATGTACATTTACACCAGACTCACTTTTAATTTACTTGCGGTGTCTTGTATCTCTTTTGTGATGGTAAAATCACAAAATCCTAACCCAAAGGGTGATTTTTTATTCCTAGAATCTTTTTAGCTTTATTATAGATGTTTGTCTCAAACAGCTGCCCAAATGGGGTTTGTTTTTTGCCAATGATTTTACCAGCAGCATTTAGGATTCTATAAAGTTTATTTTTATTTTTAATACTCAGATTGCCATACCAGGCAGTGATATTGAAACTTAAAATATTGCAAATGTGAGCGTGATAAAACATAGCCAGGGCCTTTTCGCTAACATTAAACGAGGACAATTTTCTCAGTAATCGTAATCTTTGCTGTCCTTTTTTTGCTGATATAATCAGTATTTGCGAAAAAAAATAATTAGTTTATTGTCTAGGATAGTACCAAGGTATTTAAAGGTTTGCACTATTTCAATAGTCTCTCCAGCTACAGAAACAATATCATTTTCCTTCTTTTCCCTACGAAAATCGATTATCATTTCTTTGATTTTTTTGACTTTTAATAATAAAAAATTATCTTTACAATATTTTTCAATGTGTTCTATTTCTCTGAAATACTCATTTACGTCTGAGCTCTCTGAGAGCAGGGCAAGAAGAGCCGCATCATCAGCGAATTTTGTGAAGGAGCAAAAAGGACTATCGGATTGAAAATCATTGGTGTACAAAATGAACCACAATGGCGATGTCACAGCCCCCTGGGGCGCACCTGTGTTAACTATGCGTGCATTTGATATAACATTGTTAACCCTAACCCTCTGGGTCAAAAATTCACTAGCCCCTAGTATTATGTATGGATTAATCTTCAACGATTTCATCTTTTCAATAAGTAAATGAAGTTGTATGGTATTAAAAGCTGATGAGAAATCAATAAAGAACAATCTTACATAAGTGTTAGGTAGGTCCAGATGTTTGTAGACACAATTTAAATTATTTAGCTTGGCATCGTCTACACCTTTACCCTATTGGTAAGCAAATTGTAAAGGGTCCAACTTACTACCAAGATTATTCTTTAAACAATTTCCAGTCGGTGCAGTCTAGACAACCCTGTAGTTTAAGAATGTTGTTCCGAGTCCACTCTTGTACGGTGTTTTGAATGACTTTGCCTTCTTTAAGTTTTGTGCGGTAATTAGGCAGCAGTTGTACTGTTTTGTGGTCCGATAATCCTAGTGGTGGCTTTTCACGAGATGCGAATGCTCCTTTGATGTTACAGTAACATAAGTCAAGAGTTCTGTTCTCTCTTGTCGGACATGAGATGTGTTGATAGGAGGTGGGTAGGTCAACCTTCAAGGTGCATTTATTAAAATCACCCAGTATAACTACTAGTGCGTCCGGTGACCTTGTCTGATACTCATGCACTACGTCAGCGATGATTGCAGCTGCGACTTCCGTCTTGGCAGTAGGCGAAACATAAACCAAGACTATGTCAATAACACCAAAGTCTCGTGGCAAATAAAAAGGTCTCAATGAGAGCGCCAGTAGTTCTAGATCCGGACAGCACATTCTCTTTTTAACCGTGTAGTTGGCGCAGTATTTGAGGTTGATGTACACACACAGCCCCCCCCCCCCCCCCACCTTTCTTCTTCTTAGACTCTTAGCCGTTCTGTCAGATCTCACGCTAGAGAAACCATCAATAGCAATCAGGTTGTCGTTGTCATCCTCCTCTAACCATGTCTCAGTAAATGCCAATAGACAACTTTCCCTAAAAACATGGTCGTAGCGTACATGGGCACATATCTCATCCACTTTGTTTCTAATTGAGCGGACGTTAGCTAGAATAATCGTAGGAAGTGGTGGACGAAACCCTCTTCTTCTCAGCCTTTGCGTAGTCCTCCTTTTCCCCCCTCTTTTCCTTGTACTAATTTAGGAAAAAGTACAGACAGTTTATAGGTGCATAACATGGTGGAAGAGGCTTCATCTTTGAACGAAGTTTGAGGAGTTGGTTTCTACCATAATGAATAGATCTAGGACTAGATCGGCCGCCATCTTGGGTCGCCATTTTCTTCTTTTATTTATATTAGAATAACCAAAGTTGAAAAAATCTAGATCTAGTAGTAACACATTTAATGTAAATACTCATTGTGGAGCCCACCTTGAAAACAGAAGTCTTCATCTACATAATTAATAACAAATGAACATCCAAAATACATCCATCAAAGCAATAATTTGAAAGCACAAATTGCATGTCGCCACAGTGCAGCGCCATTTGCGTTTTGCGTAAAACTATTGGCCTATATTGGCTTGGTAGAAAGTCTTTGCAATGTAACATCTCAAACGGTTACATTCAGGCATTTAATGTTGCAATTAGTACATAATAATAGCTTTAGTACGACACATTAAGTGATGCAAAATCTCTACCTTGTAACATACACTTTGTAACAAAGTAAAATGGCGCATCAGTATTCTAAAGAAGCGTTTCCATGGAGCACCTCTGTTACACAAAAACCCTTTAGCACACTAAAAAGGCTTTGGCAGATACGAGCCCCCATCGGATACGTGCCCTGCCCAGCGTGACTGTCGGACTATTCGCAAGAATATCGCAGTTTGTAATGCAGTCTTGTCCATGATGGCGTGCAAACATCTGTGGTGAAAGCGTTCAAGAAGTCGTTGCTTTCTGTAAAGTACCCATGTCTCAGATCCACACAGAGGGGTTAGGAGAACCACTTCTTGATAGACAATGATTTTTGTAGGCAAGCGGAGCGATTAGTTTCACCACACTATCGCTTGGAGGTGTCTAAAAGCACTACTGGCCACGATCAGACTCTTATCGATCTCCCTTAAAAGTGTGGGTTTAGCTAGGAATTTTCCATCATTTTGGGGCCCTGGGGGGGGGGAGGAGATTGACCACTTTGGGGCCCCTGCATTTTACGTAATATTTAATATTTAAGGTATAAAAACGCTAATTTGGGGAATCCCCTCAAGTGAGGGCCCGGGGGATTTTCAATTCATTCACCCAAGCTACGCTACTACTTCATTTGATAATATGCTTCCCAGATTTATGAAGTTATCTACCTTGTATGTCCAGTCACGATGATCTTTGGGGTTGAGTAGATTTCATTGGGTGAACTCCGGAACATGACTTCCGTTTTTCCGAGGTTTTCCGATGAGACAGCCCAAGACCGGGCATCATGGAGACAGACTGTACATGCTGGCACGAACTTCGAATGCAAAAGAAACGAAGCTGCATCAGCCTAGAGAAAAAAGAAGAAAGCTATCCTGTCAGCTAGCCCTAGGACAGATGCATATCCATGGACGAAATGTGAAAAACTCTGCCTCTCGAGAATCGGCTTGATCAGTCACTCCAGATTCTGCCCCATCTCAAGACGTAACCAAAGCCAGTGACTCATCTGGGCGCATCCATTGTCTTCCGAGACAGAAGGAGCCATACATATCTGTACATACATACAATAATAGCATTAATAAATCTCGGTATCCTGTGGTATGAAGTCGTTAGTCAAACTAACAAATTACTAACAATACAATAGTATTTGCCACACTTTCGTCACGCGAATGTTTATTCTTTTTAATTGAAGGAGACAGGGTTGTAGGTCTAGTAGGTCTAATTGATGGGCTGTAGTTCACAGTGTCTGATATCCTTACTGAAAATATTGAAAACTGGCTTTTCATCTCCCTTAGCGGACCGATTTTGAGATTCTTTCCACACAAACTGTTTTTTGTAACCTTTTTTTTTTAAATATCATAGTTAACAAGATATTTAGAGTTAGCTTAGGCTATCATCATAGACATAAATAAATATAGACTGGCCGAAGGAAGTAACTTCATGTAACTTGAAAACATATGTCTATGGCTATGATTTACACACAAAGACTCATTTAAAATGCATGCACCAAAAAGAGAACTTAGCTCTAATGTACGCGTATTTCAGCGAGCACCAAAAAGAGAACTTAGCTCTAATGTACGCGTACTTCAGCATGCACCAAAAAGAGAACTTAGCTCTAATGTACGCGTATTTCAGCGTGCACCAAAAAGAGAACTGTTCCCCACATCATAACATAACTGGGACATGTTTCCCCACCACATCATAACATAACTGGGACATGTTTCCCCACCACATCATAACATAACTGGGACATGTTTCCCCACCACATCATAACATAACTGGGGCATACTTCCCCACCACATCATAACATAACTGGGACATACTTCCCCACCACATCATAACATAACTGTGACATGTTTCCTCACCACATCACAACATAACTGGGACATGTTTCCCCACATCATAACATAACTGGGACATGTTTCCCCACATCATAACATAACTGGGACATGTTTCCCCACATCATAACATAACTGGGACATGTTTCCCCACATCATAACATAACTGGGACATGTTTCCCCACATCATAACATAACTGGGACATGTTTCCCCACATCATAACATAACTGGGACATACTTCCCCACCACATCATAACATAACTGGGACATACTTCCCCACCACATCATAACATAACTGGGACATGTTTCCCCACATCATAACATAACTGGGACATGTTTCCCCACATCATAACATAACTGGAACATACTTCCCCACCACATAATAACATAACTGGGATACTTCATAACATAACTGGGACAAAGCACAACATAACTCGGTTATACTTCCCCACAACAGCATAACATAACTGGGTCCCACTTGTTTATAACTTATAGCCGCAACGGTGACAATAAATATCTTTTAACAAATGGCACCGTGGCAGATAGATAAATCACATGTCAGTCATCTTGAGTGAATAATTACGGCTGCAACTTTTGGTAAACATGTCCTACACCTGGAATCGTTAGTAGATGCTTTAAATGACCGTTTTCGTGACTTCATTTTCGTTGGTAGTATCCTCTATTTTCATTTGCTCCTGAAAATGCTGCTGATAATAATGTAATAACTTAAGGGAGACGAATCAACGAGGCACATATGTTTATTTAAAGGAAATCACAAATACATTATAACAACTGCCTTAAACACAACATGTTTATCAGCTCTCGCACTTGGGCGGAACCCGTTCTTCTTTCTAATGTAAACATCCTTCGTAGTCTGGTTTCTAGAAGTGTTCACCTCTGCACTAGCCTGGATGGCGGTGCGCATGGCAAAGTTATAACATTGCCCCCTTCTTAGAGCTTTTCGTCCCGAATAGGGAGGTCTTAGGCGAAGTGAATAGGGTAGCCCCAAATGAAATAGAAAAAAAAATTAAAACCGAAAAATACCGTACTGCATCTACATCTAAATCTGAATATATATATAGCCTTTCGATCTCGACATAACAATATATAGAGAGTAAGCAAAAGAAACATCATCTTCTCCTCTATAAAAAGTAAAGTACCCCTTTAAAGCCTTGTAATCTATGGGGCATAGGCCTATGTCATAAAAAAAAGTGAAAGATGTTTTGATTTGTTTGTGCTATTGCAATAAATGACGAAACCTATTTGAAGAGTTTTACAACAACGACCTAGAAGATAGATATTATGACTTAATGATAATGGAATAAGGTTATTTACTGATCACTGTTTATATCCTGTAGGTCTTTTCTGTTGAAACTTGGTTCAGAGTTCGTCAAGAAAGTTAACACCATTATATATAAACAAAAAACTCAGGCTTCGTTTAATATTGCTATGATTGATGCAATTTAACTGAAAAGCAAAGCCCACAGATTCAAACGATATAAATAGACTTGTTAAGCAATGCAGTTCTAGCAAAGATACCGGCACTAAAGGAGATTCAAACCTGGACGTTCTCTATCATGGAGACAGCATTCAAGGCGGATCAAAAGTTGACGAAATAGTAATTATTTTCCGATATTGTTTTGTAATCTCCGATGACGAAATAGGCAGAGCCAACTAGAGTGTTATATCCAAGTTTTCAAATTTGTAAGAACCAGAAGTCAACAGAATTGGCTGAACAAATACTCAAGTATTTTTAAATAACTTGCGAGGCCAATGAGTGGACATTATGATGGCCTTCAAGCATTGCTGCATGAAAACCAGCTGTATGCGCATTATGTTCACTGTGCTAAGCACAACTTAAACTTGATGTTACATTATTCCGTCGGCAGTGTTGCAGATTTCTATGACTTTGTACAAAATGTTTTTGGGCGCTTCTTAAATTCAATAGGAAGAGCATAATCGTTTAATCCTGTTAAGAAGCCGAGCAAACATCGATTTTTAAGACACTATTATTGTACTTATTTGGAGTCGTAACTGAATCAAACAATAAAACTGTATTTATTACAAAAAAGGTACACTCTTTCATGGGAATGTCTTTTGTAGACTTCCATATACATACACACTACTCGATCTTGTTGTTACAAGCTAAACTTGTCTTTATTGTTGGTAGGGGGGTCAACCACGATATTCTTGAACCCGGGCTCACGGATACCTTGCTACGCCACTTCCCAGGTCCTCAATACAGTTCATAGACATCCTAGACTTCCATAACTTTAGCTGGATCCACAACAGTCCTTCTTCCTGTCTTATATCAACATGTCTTCTCCTGTGTTCATTGGTGCTCTCATGCGCACCATCAGTGTGGCGAGGGAGCCGAGTTACAACAGCTAGTAGAAACAAACAGGCATGGACTTCAGCCGTCAAGTCCCAGAGCATCTTAAGTTCCACCAGTCCTATCTTAAGACCAGTACAGACACATTTCCCAGGTCCTCAATACAGTTCACAAATAGCACAAAGGACGGCTCTTGATCTCAAACAGACTCCAATAACTTGCAGATCATTTCAGCCGGATCTACAACAGTCCTTCTTCCTAGTATCAATATGTCTTTTACTCTTGGGCGTAGCCGGGAGGGGGGGGGGTTGTCTTGGGGGTTTGATTTTGTTTTTTTTAGGTGAAATTTTAATATTTAACCATCACTTGCCCCGTAGCCAAGGGGGGTTTTGAGCTTAAAATCACTTTCCAGGGGGTTCCAACTAGCAAACAGCTGCAGAGGGAATACATAAATAAAATACTATCTGAAGATACCAATAAAACTTTTGGTCATAGGCCTACATTAAATCTAAAAAAAAATGAAAACAATAGGATAATCCCCTATAAAAAGCAAAGATAAATCAATTATTTCCCGCTGCACAAGTTAAGCCCCATAATATAAACCTGGAACCTTGCACTTAAGACTCTTCCAGAGAACTACAATGTTCCAAACACAGTTGCTTGTCTATAGGACAAGCAAAAAAAACAACAACTAAACATTTTCTTTTTTCAACTGATTTGCTATTTTCGTTTCGGGTTCTGTAGATATCATCTTTAATCCTCTACTTTTACCCTAAAAAGACATTGGCCTGCTGCTGCCTTATCTTCCTATGGATTGAAAAAAAATTGCCTGAGGCCACCTACTTAAATGGAAATACAATATGACCAACACCATTTGTTAAATGAAATACTTTATTTATTTCATCCATTTCATTAGTTTGTGCTGACAGGAGGTCAAGATGAATAAATTATATATGTCAGACTACTTTACTAGTCATTCACGCAAGTCTCTAAGGTCATACTGTTAGAGTTAGATGGTTAGACACCTCACTATCAACACAGTCTCCAACTCAAGTGATTTCATCAATGCAATGATGTTCATGATGGACCAGTACATGTATGTCTCCACCAGGAGATGCTCATTGTTGGTTGAAGCTACAAACAATAGACAGAACTTCTCAGCAGGGAAATACAAGTAGAAATTAAAATAGTTTAATATCATGAACGTATTCTTCTTGACTTGACAAATACAGTAAGCATCCTTCTCATTCAAGCCACTCACTGCTCCACACTACAGTGTTTACATAAATATTGTCCATTCTATTTCTGTTAGAATGTTAGGACACATTCGAAATAAATACATTAAAATGTTCATTGTTGGTTAGGAATAAATATCACATTCACAGCTCTCAGCCAATGGACTGCAGCCATTTGTCTAGTGGGATGGAGCTAAATGAAGAAGCATTGAAAAAAAAAAAAGGTCAAATAATCAGCAATGAAAAAAAAAAAAAGGTCAAATAAACAGCAATGAAAAAAAAAAAAAAAAAAGGTCAAATAATCAGCAATGAAAAAAAAAAAAAAGGTCAAATAATCAGCAATGAAAAAAAAAAAAAAGGTCAAATAATCAGCAATGACTTCAGCTCTGTCCAATGTTTGTTTCCTCCAATAGTCAGGAAAAGAAATCAACAGCATTGGATAGACATCAAGTAATCTCTTTTAGTCATCTGCTATAAACACAGAACTCTTTAACTCTTCAGAGAATACTCAGCAAAGAAAGAAATGGAACTTTTTTTTTTTTAGCCCACACAAAATACTGATTGAATTATGCACAATATGATTAGTTAAAATATATTCAAGTACTGGTAGAGTTAGACAGAAGCTAACTTACTAGAAATAGATCAAACCGCAATAGTGTAAATACATTCTCTTGTCCTCTTCCGAATAAAAAAAAAATTCTCTTGTTTTAAAAGATTTCAGAGAAGCTGACACTATAATGTGTCTTTATCAGTCATCTCCTGATAGTCAGTGACAAATATTTGATTACACCAGAAGTCATCACTAGAGAATAATTCACTGCATGCTGAAATAATAGACTAATGTTTTCCTCAGCACTTATTCCCATTGGGATGTTAAAACTTGGTTCCCTAGCAATGGAAATAGTTGGTAGTTGAAATGACAAGTACACTCTAGTACTGAAGAAAAGTTCTGAATCTATGTGGTCTGGTGATGGCTGGGAAATGGAATCTATGTGGTCTGGTGATGGCTGGGAAATGGAATCTATGTGGCCTGGTGATGGCTGGGAAATGAAATCTATGTGGCCTGGTGATGGCTGGGAAATGGCATCTATGTGGCCTGGTGATGGCTGGGAAATGGCATCTATGTGGCCTGGTGATGGCTGGGAAATGGCATCTATGTGGTCTGGTGATGGCTGGGAAATGGAATCTATGTGGTCTGGTGATGGCTGGGAAATGGAATCTATGTGGTCTGGTGATGGCTGGGAAATGGAATCTATGTGGTCTGGTGATGGCTGGGAAATGGAATCTATGTGGTCTGGTGATGGCTGGGAAATGGAATCTATGTGCCCTGGTGATGGCTGGGAAATGGAATCTATGTGGTCTGGTGATGGCTGGGAAATGGAATCTATGTGGTCTGGTGATGGCTGGGAAATGGAATCTATGTGGTCTGGTGATGGCTGGGAAATGGAATCTATGTGCCCTGGTGATGGCTGGGAAATGGAATCTATGTGCCCTGGTGATGGCTGGGAAATGGAATCTATGTGGTCTGGTGATGGCTGGGAAATGGAATCTAAGTGACCTGGTGATGGCTGGGAAATAAAACCTATGGCTGGGAAATGGCATCTATGTTGTCTGTGATGGCGGGGAAATGGAACTTATGTGGTCTGGAAATGGAACCATATGTGGTCTGATGATGTCTGGGAAATGGAACCAAGGAAACAACAAAATGGAAGCAAACTCAAAACATAATGAGGTAGACAAAATAGTATTCAGGTGTTAGGCATGTACAAGACATCAGCTAGTAGTGCAGCGGTTCTCAACCTTTTAAGCTCGGCGACCCCTTTTTACAATCCCCAACTCTGCCGCGACACCCCCCTCACACACACACACACAGCAATAGTAGAATAGACAAAATACAATCCATATTTTCGATGGTCTTAGGCGACCCCTGACAAATCGTCAATCGACCCCTCAAGGGGTCGCGACCCACATGTTGAGAACCCCATGTAGTAGTGAGATACAGTTGAACTATTACACAATTAACAACTTTGTAAGCACAGAAAGTTGGAACTCTAGCAAGATATGAATGTCAGCACAGTAAGTTGGAGCCCTAGCAAGATATGAATGTCAGCACAGAAAGTTGGAGCCCTGGCAAGATATGAATGTCAGCACAGAAAGTTGGAGCCCTAGCAAGATATGAAAGTCAGCACAGAAAGTTGGAGCCCTAGCAAGATATGAAAGTCAGCACAGAAAGTTGGAGCCCTAGCAAGATATGAATGTCAGCACAGAAAGTTGGAGCCTAGCAAGATATGAATGTCAGCACAGAAAGTTGGAGCCTAGCAAGATATGAATGTCAGCACAGAAAGTTGGAGCCCTAGCAAGATATGAATGTCAGCACAGAAAGCCCTAGCAAGATATGAATGTCAGCACAGAAAGTTGGAGCCCTAGCAAGATATGAATGTCAGCACAGAAAGCCCTAGCAAGATATGAATGTCAGCACAGAAAGCCCTAGCAAGATATGAATGTCAGCACAGAAAGTTGGAGCCCTAGCAAGATATGAATGTCAGCACAGAAAGTTGGAGCCCTAGCAAGATATGAATGTATTTACCTGGGTAGAAATTTACTACAGTTAGTTGGTAACATTGGATAAGAGGCTTGATCTTTTTCATTCCAACAATGTGTATTAAACTAGTTAAAGTTACTGCCCTTAGTTGATGCATCCTAGTAGGTTAGTGAATAGCATAGCACACAGTTTGTAGTGTAGCAAACTTGGATGGCAGAAATTGAATTTGATATCAAGATATATTTCTAGTAGTGGCAAGTGATATTATGTCCTTGGTATAAAAAAGGTTTTATTGTTTTAATAATTTATCAAAGCTTACAAGGGAGACAATTGAATTAATGAGAAAAAAGAAAAGTAATCCACAAATATAAACAAAATATTTACATAACAACCAAATGGCAAGGAAATAAAGAGAAATAATGATAATATGTAAGAAGCTGGACAGCAGTAGGTAGTATACAAGTCTCACAGTAAATACTTGCATTGATGTTCAATAAATAACAAAATAGTTAGGACTAGATTATAGTCACTTAATCATTTTCCCACCCAGAATTTAATGACCATTGATGTGATTGTACTATCAGGAGTTTAAGATACAACATCTCGAGGTATGGCTGCTGACTTCATAAAATCAAACATTTATACAAGAAATAGATATTGATATCTTAGTTTCCTAACAAATGGAAAAACAATATACCGGTGAGAAATCTAATAATGTCATTAGTTATAACTATACTGTCATGTAATTTTCAAATGCATGTCCTAGCCCTGGCCAGGGTTTGAAATCTGGTAGGGTTAGGATCATTACAACAGACAGAAGCTAATTCCACACAGCCAAACATCTCAACCAAAGAAGATTGAATAACAATGAACCCTATGCCTAGATGTTCTACTATTTTGATGTGGACTTTCAAACAAAAATGTAGCTTTAAGTAAAGGAACAAGAGATAATTCATACAAAATTAGTGAAACACATTTTTCAATGATTTCAAGTGAATAAATAAATACTAGATGAAATCACAGCCTGGTGTTTGTCATCTTCCCCTGACAGCCAAGGGTTGTCACTCTATACAATATAATGTTATGCTTGACTATAAACACACACTGACATAATGAGCCTAGTCTAGAACTACCACAGTCTATGGTTTATACATCTCAAGCCCTGTTTAGAATTAAATGCATGAAATGCCATCAATACAAGTGTGGATAAAATCTATATAGATTTTCAGTTCATGAACAACTACAACCATAATTGTTGGACTCAATTGTACCTAAAATGGTCCCTCCCACTAGGATAGTCTACAAGGAATGCAGGATGGACATTATATAAAAAAATAAAACAGAGCCAAAATAATAGGAGCTTTAGGTCTGGTATCACAATGGAAGGGAAACAGAAACATGATGTATGGACATTATGAAACAGTAAATATATGTACATTATACAGAGAGACTGCACTTATCTAGGTAGATGTCACACTCGCCAAGAATAAAGATAAGCAACTAGACAACAGATAATTGTTGGCATAGATGACCTTTTTTTATTATTTAACAAGACTGTGGTAAAATAATGAAAAGGGGGGGGGGGGAAATCAGCCCCTCAATTTGAATCCCCCCACCCAACTCTTTATTCCAAACAAAGAGGTACAGGGAGGGAGTGGCACCACATCTCCTCACCTTTGGACATCTACCCTGCAATCTGGTGTTTTAGTATTAAGGTAGGAGATGGAACCAGCCTGCAGTCAAAGAGGTTAAGTTTAAAATACTATTTACATGGATAATTTATGGGTCAGTGTCAATTCACTCACAGCAAAGAAGAGGCTTGAAAGAGGTATGTAGAAACGGGGAGATCTAGAGACACAGGCAAGTCATCTGAATGCAAAGATCCACCTAGTTTGGAAAAATGTTGGTCTTCCTTAGATGACCACTGGCCTTCAGACTTTCAGATGAAAGGCAAATTAAAATGTATTACTAACTGTACTAGTACATAAAGCAGTCCTACAGCAAATTAGATACTTTTTTAACAGCATTTCACATAAATACACACGATTCTTGGCAGGGCATTCAAACTGATTGACCCCAAACTGTCAAAAATGTCAGCAAATGTTGTCAGCCAATGATGTCAGCCAATGATGTCAGTCAATAATGTCAGTCAATAATGTCAGCCAGTGTCAGTCAATAATGTCAGCCAGTGTCAGTCAATGATGTCCTTTACAAACCTGATACATAGAGGAATTTATTTACTTTTTAAAATTTGCATTCATTCGTACACAAATTTGTTGTTCCAAGCAGACTCAAATATATACATACATGTAGGTATACAAGTTAATTTTGAATCCTGTACACTATAGACAACATTTTCTATGCAATGTATTTTCCATATATATATTATTTCATCTAATATATTTACATCAGTATGATTCTATTTTTATATCACAATGAAACATAGATCAAAACTATACACATGTCGAAGATTTAGATACTTCTTAAACAATATAATTATATAATTTAGAAAAATATAATTTAGATAAATATATATAAATTTAAACTAATGTTGTAAAATATATTATTCAATCATATTATACTTGGAAACAATTATGTTTACATTTAACTAGTGAACAAATGAAACAAAGTATAGATTATACTAAGATGCTACTGAGTTACAAACATCTCTAGATTGAAATACGCAAACCTATATACCTAACAAATATCAAACATGGAAAATCCCAAAGTCTGTTCACATTTATATTTAGGCTAATAGATTAGCCAAAAGATATTTGTGTGTTGAATATCCATTGGGATATAACTAACTTTTTAAACAAAGAACAACAATTATTTTTGAGTAAAAAAAAAACAACTCCTCAACATTCTCAGTGTAAAACAAATGGTAGGTAATTAAAAACATCCACGTCTGGACACTTTGTTGCTTTCTTCACTGTTGTTTTTTTCCCTCACCCCCCCCCTTCCCATCTCATTTTGTTGTGTTTGTTAAGCTCATAGGTGCCGCCCCGATGTAAAAAAAAAAAATCAGATGCAACAATGAAAACGACAATTCAATTGACACCAAATCTAAAAACTCAGTTCACACTAAGAGAATATCATTCTGTGGTTAATACAGCATCTCTAAAGTGTCAGTAAATACAATGTTTGAGCAGTTAGAACAATGAGTTCCACTATCATAACAACTAGATAACAAAGATTGTTGACTATGTGTGAGTCAGATAACAAAGATTGTTGAATACTTGTGAGTCAGATAACAAAGATTGTTGACTATGTGTGAGTCAGATAACAAAGATTTTTGACTATGTGTGAGTCAGATAACAAAGATTTTTGACTACTACATATCAGTCAGTTCTGAGTGATGAATAAATACAACTTGAGATCACTTATAAATGTTAGTCATTTATATTAATCTACCATTGAATGAAAACAAATAAAAGAAGGTAGAGTTACTTGTACAGTTTTCTGAGCAACACTTTACATAGTCAGAAGCTTGGTAGTTGTGTGGTGAAGTGCTTGGCTTCTGAACCGGAGGTCCCTGGTTCAAATCCTGGTGAAGAGTGTGATTTTTAATTTTGAGATCTTTAGGGCGCCTCTGAATCCACCCAGCTCTAATGGATACCTGACATTAGTTGGCAAAAAGTAAAGGTGGTTGGTCATTGTGTTGGCCACATGACACACCTCATTAACAGTGGGCCACAGAAAAAGATGCTATTTACATTATCTGGCCTATAGATCACAAGGTCTGACAAGGGAACTTTACTTTTTTTTTTTTTACATAGTCATTGGGGGTTCGCAAAGGTGTGGGGCCAGCACAGCTTCTGATTCTTCTTCTTCTAATTTCACTTTTCGCTTTTGACTCAATAATACCAGACTTTAGTAATAAAACGTAAATAGATGTGTTTTAGCATGACTGAAATGTAGCTAGATAACGCAAGACTTGATTCTGATCAGTGTTAGTTTACATTTGAGCAAATCATTTAGCATGGCAAGACAGCTGACTCATAAATGCTATCATTAAAATAAGACTGCTTAAAAGGCAAGTGAAAATTCAGCATTAGTATCTGAGAACAGAAGGCTGATCACAGTCATGGGCACAATAGATCCATCTCACTAGAAGTGTTAGCAGAAGTCTGGTGGAACACAAGTTAAACACGGCTCGGCTGTGCTTGGTGGATTTCTTCAGAGACAGGTTGTTCTCAGAGTATTTTATGTTGTAGAATGTTGTGCTAAAATGCAGGGTTAACGGTGGCTTTAAGCACAGACACAACTGTTTTATATAGAAATCAAGGTCGCAGACTTGACATTGTATCACAGACAGAAATATATTACAACTGCCACTGACAGGCCCTAAGTTGAATTGTTTTTTCCAAGTCCAACTAGCACCATTTACAATCTTGTGTTGAGGGAAATTATGTCTAGTGCAGAGGAGATGGTTGGCATTATGTCTAGCACAAAGAAGTTGGTTGGCAAGCAGTCTATCCCTCAAAAATATTTTTTTGGGCATTTTGTTAAAGCAAACAATGACCAGTAGCATTTTAAATAACTCTCTCTCTCTCTTTATATATATATATACACCCAGTATCAGTATTTGTTGTATCTGACAAGAATTTCTTCTTTGTTAGTGCCACTTCTGCCCTGTGCCACTGAGTTGCTGGCATTGCATTGTAATATTATTTCCATTTGAAATTGGTCCTGTTATCTTTGTGTCCTTCGTGCTGGCTAAGCTTAATAGCTGACAGTCCATAAAGCAATTTGACAAGATCAGACTTGTCACTTTATGTATGACGGCTTATTCACCGTCCAGCCTTTTGATGGTTAATACGGCCACAATGCTTTGAGCTATATCTGGTGTCCTTGTGAAACTGGACCAATGTTTAATTGATTTAATTCACTAACCAGGTCAGCAGGCTGTGGGCTGGACACACTGGGCCAGCTGGAGGCTAGACCCGTGATGGCCGCACTGTGCTGTTGCACCATTTGATGTTTTAATGGAGTGAAGAGATAGTCAGAAGGCAGGTGGCCATTCTTTCTGCTGGGGTCCACCAGGATGGGGTCATAGCTAGCCCTGCGTGATGTGAACCGAGTCAAGTCACCACTGTGCAGCATGAGGGCTGGCTGTTGGAGGGAGATAATATGGTGGACGTCAGCCTCCATGCTTGGGCTCAAACTTATGACCTTGGACTTGCCCAGCAGCGTGTCCAGGGAGAGACTGCGTGGGCTCATGTTTATCGAAACCGCTGAAAGGCTGGGATGGATGTACAGAGCTGTGGTGGGAAGACTCTGGCGACGGAAAAATGAGCTGTCCTCATTGCTGGCCTCTTTTCTTATTCCTAAATAGTAATTGAGATCTTTGCAGACAACGTGGGGGAAGCTGTACCTACGAGGTGCTCCCAAAGTGGACGGCTCACAGCCTGAGCTTAAGGAGCAGAGGTAGATGTCGGAGTCTTTGTCTTCGTTCTGATAGTGGTAAAGAAGGTTGACGTCATTTTTTACTATGTCAGCTTCCTCACTTTTCCCATCGGAGTCTTCATCTGTCTCCATCTGGCTGGCTAACTCAAGTAAGGGCTGAGCGACTGGGGAAGATGTCAGCTGGTCGTCAGCCATCTCCCCTGAGTCCTCTTTCTCCTGTGCATCTTCGTCTTTGTCCATCATTGCCTTCCACTGGGCCTGATTGTAGTTCAAGTTTTGGATCATCTGGGCGGAGAGCTCAGTGTTGAGAAATTTGTCCCAAGCCTTGAACAAAGGATTCACAACATGTTGCATAAAACCTGGATGGAAGAACATAAAAGAAATGAATACATTGACAGGGATATTTGACTCAATGTCAACACAAGTGTTGGGATGAGTGTGTGAGGAACAACTTTATAAAACAATGTATCACATGAATGTTTTTTGGAAAAAAAAAACAAAACTTTGACAAGCTAAAAGATAATTAAGGAAAAGGTAATAAAAGCTAAAAATGACTTTTCTCCTTGTAAAATTTCTCTTCGTCTGAGACCAATTATCATAGAAGGCCTGAACATTGACCTGCAACATCACAACCTGTGGGCAAAGGAGACCAATAGCTCATTGCTATGTCAGAGGTCTCTACAACATGGCAATGAGCTATTGTTCACCACTGCCCACAGGTTGTGACATCTTAGGTCAATGTTGAGGCCTACTCTAATGATTGGTCTGGCTTCAACCATTAGTTACAGAGATGCTTTATCTTCACTTTTGTATAGAACTTAAGTCTTCCAGGAAAAATTTTACAAAGTGACAAATATAGAAGAAGACACTATTAGGCTTGTATATGTATGCCTTTAATTTTTTTAGCATTTAGACCAAAAGAGAAAGATAGGAATAAAATGCAGAGAAAGACTCAGGTGGTAATATAACTATAGATCAAGTGATAATGATGAAAAGATAGGCCAAGGTTTCAAACCAGCATTGCTTTTTATATCTAGCAGTGAGATTCATAACAAACGAATATTCACATTTGACTAGAGTAACACATTCAGTAAAATCACTAAATTTAGAAAGCCTTCAGGACAGAAGACGCAAAAGTAAAGTAGCAATTATACATAAAACACTGAACCATTATCTTCAAATACAAAACCAAAATTTAATAAAATACTCAGAAAGACACAAAGATAAAGGCACATTCCTCATCCTATATGCTAGGACAAATTTGTATAAATACTCCTTCTTCCCTAGTGCTATTAGAGCATGGAATGGGTTGCCTGAACTAGCAAGGAAAACCAGTGACTTGGCTGAATTTAAGTCATTGGTTAATATGCATGACTGAATGCATGACGCATAGGACGTAATCATTTTCTTTTTTGAAGTAAGGTCTGTATTATATAAGATAAGATAAGATAGCAGCACATAAATTGGAAGCTAAGCCAGTTGACAATGTTTTACTTCTAGTTGTTAGAAGCATTTTAAAGTTGACTGATATTATAAACAGTTGACAAAAGATCTCCATCAAAAAGCCATGTTTGTGTATTTAACTACTAGTCAATGACTTTCTATCTGACATGAAAACTGTCAAACCTCTTACCATACTGTATGTTGGGTACTGTGTTACATATCCTATCACATAATGGTGTCACTTCAACATTCAATGCCCGTTCTGTATCACCTGGAAAAACAAAAAAAGATTTGAAACCATTAGTTTCTGACAGAACTTGAGATTGAACTGAACTTGCAACACTAGAAACAGTTGTAACACTCGAAACATATACTCTCTAGAAACAATGCCTTCATGTTTACCTTGCAAAAAAAATTCCTGACAAATCTTGCGGCTCCATGTTTGACTTAGTTCCCATGGCCTGCAAGGATTGGATATATCTGCACATTTTAAAGCTATCTGAAAAAAAGAAATATTGATTTTAGGTGTAAGTCATTTGAAAACGTAACACACACACACACACATTTTAAAAAGGCCATGCCAGTTCATTCATAAAGTGGAACTCGTCTGTTTGTAAAATGTTTTACATGCTTCTGGTGTTCCTTCAGAGTTGAAGACAATCTACTTCCTAGTTCAAACCTTCTGGAGGATGATGGGGGATGGCAGCAGTCAGGGTATGAACCCAGAACCATTGCGAAGACCTAAAGACAGAGTAATCCCTAATCTAATTCTAATCATTAATCTAACAAATACTAATCTGTTAAGTCCAACAGATATATTAGAGCTGATTAAAATGTAATTTGTTTTTTTTAAATTCTAGTATGTTCTAGTCACATTCTTAAGTACTTAAAAAAATTTTCAAACGAAAAACCTGTAAACAGGATATAAGTATTAACTTCAACTAGAAAATATACATTAGATAGCAGTGCTAAGAATGTTCCGACTACTACCAAGACTCACTGACAGACATTGTCTCACCTGCAGCATAAAAAGTCTGTGCTCATCGTTGCGACTATATTGAAACTCTCCACTCTCGATGTACCTCTGAAGCAATGCAAACAAAATACATAAGTCACTGAAGAACAATAATTAACATAGAAATAGGAACCCAAAATGACATACTGTAAAAAAAAACGCAAACTTAAACTCTATGGTCATGTCATAAGGTCCTGAGGGCTCTCAAAGACCTTCCTTCAGGGAACAGTACCAGAAAAAAGAAGTAGAGGAGACAGAGAAAGCGATGGGAAGACAACATAAAAAAATGGACGGGCCTGTTATTGAAAGAAATTTTATCCAAAGCAAAAGATAGAAAGGAATGGAGAAAGATGGTTAACAGATCCTGTGTGGTGCCTCAACAGTTTAACAGACTAAGGGATAGGTGAAGGTGGCTAGGTGGGTGAATGTTTAATTAATATGTATACTGCTGATATTACAAAAATATAAATACATTCTTCTCACAAATAGACATTTAATTAAGCAAGCAGTCTGTTTTAAAGACATTTAGTTATGTTGTCAAAAAACTTTACACATAAAATGTAAGTTTATGTAAAAATAGTTCCTCTTGCAGCAAAAACAGTCCAGTCAAACCTCATTTAGGAGGCAGCGTGGCTGAGTGGTAAAGCGCTTGGCTTCCAAGCCGGTGTCGCAGGTTTGAATACTGGGATTTTAAATTTTGAGCACCTCTGAGCCCACCCAGCTCTAATGGGTATCTCACATTAGTTTGGGAAAAGAAAAGGCAGTTGGTCATTGTGCTGGGCCACAGAAACAGATGACTTATACATGATCTGACCTCTATATTGAGAGGTCTGAAAGGAGAACAAACCTCATTTATACCAGTTCCATGTATTTAGAATGTCTAATCAAGTCCTGACCACTCTGACTACAAGTCACTAGAGTTTCAGCTAAAATTTGGTGCTATGGAACACAGTGGGATGTGCCTGAGGGGATTAAACTAAACCTATCAACAGGGCTAATGCTCAAAACCTGACTCAAGCTGAGTTGTGTTTGCTGAGCATCTAAAGGCAGCATGGAAACCCTTCTTCCAGATACCACCTTGACCCACTAGTCCTCGAAAGAGATTGGATCAAAGCATTATGAGAATTAATGCCTTAAGCATAAAAGTTGCCCTATATAAAAGCAATTAAAAAAAAAGCGAGTTGATACAATGAAATCTAATTTAATAAAGTTTGATCTGAGAAGTATTTTTTTTTTACTTACACTAAACTTGAGTAAAAACTCTTGCTGCCTGGTTATATCAGTGGCTAATATCAATGATTTCAATAAGAGGGTAAAGTGTTCTCTGAAAGTATACATTACAGCATTAGAATTATTATAAGCCATCACATCATATCATTCAAAGAACATCAGTCATTACTCACAACAGCATTTCAATAACATTATAGCTTTTCATTCATAACAGCTTACATCAATCAACATATCACAGCATATTAATCATAAGCATTAACCTGCATATTATAGCATTTATAACATATCAAAGCATATCAATAAAAAAAAACCTGCATAGAGTGCATCACAACTCATCACATATTATCAATCATAACATCACATTAGATCCATTGCTCTGTTATACAACAGACATTTTTATACAAGAAAAAAGATGGGGGGTTTATTATCCACCTGCACAGCTCCAGACCACAGGTAAAAAGTTAAGTATAAATTGATTGAAAAAGGACACCATGACCTGCCTAGAACTTTCATTTCTAGCAGGCTTACCTTCCCAGTAGAGGGTATATTTTTAGTTTTGATAAACAAATAATAATGACTTAAAAGAAAAGTAACTATTTCAGTTTTAAAAATATAGGCAATTCCCCCATTCCAACATAGATACAACATCAAGACATAACAATCCAAGTAACCAGAGTCTACTAGTTGACTGACCTTTGATGAGCAGGTAAATGATTTAATAATCCAGTTTCTCTAAGCAAGCAAACAGCTGATCTCCAGTGATGATTTTCTAAAACTGATTTATTCTTCAAGAGAGGTGCAAATATTTAGAGTCAGTACATGGAACAGCACTAAGTGCTATTATTAATAATTATATGGATATATATGTTCACCAAAAAAAAAAAAAAAAGCAGAACAATGAAATAATAAAAGTTATCAAGCTCAATATTTTAAGGATCAAACCGCAAATATGATAGCTGGAGTTTAAGTTAAAAAAATCCAACAACAATTATTTTTTACAAACATTGATGATGCTTACTTGGTACAAAGCTGCCAAGGGATTGGATGTAACTATAAGAAATGTGTTGTTCACCCCTGGATGATCAAGGTCATGTGTCAAGGCTGCTACCAAGGCAGCCATCTTTTCTAAGTGAGTTGTGGCGACAGACATCTGCAAAAAAGTAAAACAAAACTAAATAGACTCCAAAGTAGAGGTCATGATGACCACTCTGCCTGTCCCAAGTCAGGATAAAGGAAAGGGGCTGGTTGTGGGGTTAGCAACCCAACCCTTAAAATAAAATAGCTACAGCAAGGCGGCAAATATGTTTAAAAATATTTGTCCTGGGAGCAGAAAGCTCTTCTACTAGAAGATTCATGAGACAAAAGTGTTGAAAGGAAGCAGCTAAGCCGAATATCTTTCTAGCGACCAGAAAACCAATAATGATATACATAAAGTAGGTTACACCTAGAACAAGATGGAAAGGATGGAGTTGGCAGCTCATACTCCAATAGGGCTGTAAGTACAACTAAGTAGCTTCCTAGTAAAGTGTATTTCTCTTCATTCCCTTGCTTCTACTGGCTCACAAGAGATGTCTTTGTTTATAAGATTCCTCATATATTTAGATTTATCTGCAGCAATGGAAACTACAGCCATATGTTACTTTTCAATTCGTTAAGAACTTACTGGAGCTTCATTAGCTCATGTATATTACGAGGGTCTACACACAGTGATCTTTTTTTTTCCGCAAGCTTAATGGAGGACAGCATAACAGGGTTCTTTAAAGATCAACTTAGGTGCCATTTTACTCTCACTGGTATACAGGAAAGTAGCTGGCAGCAGGTGGCCTCTAAAAGAGACAGTTGGAGAGATCTCACGAAGGCTGGAATGCTGCGGTACACACATTTGAGGCTCAGAGGAATGTTCTTGTAGAGGACAGGCGCAAAAGATGTAAGATAATTTAAATAGACCCCTACATGCTTCATCTGCATCAGATGTGAGAAAATATGCAGGTCTTAACTGGGTTGCATAGTCATGTGAAACACTGCACCCATTCTTAATCTTCAGAATTAAAGACACTCTCGTTATATAGTGAAAGTGACACTGACCTTTGGTTCCTGTAGATAGCAGTGCATAGATTGAGTTACATCAGCAGCGTGGATGGCATTGTGGTAAAGGTTTCCTTCGTGGTAATTTTTCTCTATTAGTGCTACAAAATCATACAAATCATCATAAGTAATTGCTATTCTATTTATTTTTAAAGTATACAGATATAATACTACACAGTGGATTTGAGATCAGCAAAAAACAGTATTTATTTGTATATAATTACACTGCAAGGTTATGAGACTAATGTAATTAGAATCATAATGTAAATAATTCATGCTTTTTTTTTTTTAAACATAGCCCAGCATCCTGTTTAATATTGTGGTTACTATGTGCATGAGATTACATACATTTCTATTACTAAAATGTTAGATTGATATTTCCATTTGGTAATATTTTTTTATTTTTTTATTGTAATAATGTTCTGACCAAAGACTTATATATGCTATATCTAGACTGGACAAGGAGACTTTTTAACACTACAAAAAATGTCGAAAAGAAGTAAAGCTTTTTTTTTTTTCAACCCTAACCTATGTAACATATAAGTTAATTTTTAGATCTAGATCATCAAAAAATAAGAGTAGTCTCGTCTCATAATTATTATTTTGCAATTTTTAGATACATAATCTAGAAAGGTAATCAATCTATTTAAATGTACATACGATGATTTAAATCAACATGAATTATTTCCATAAAGGATTTTTGAAACATTATCTCAATGGAAACAAACAGGAAATGGCTTTGTGTGAATATCCGAGAAATCTTCTTCTTCTTCCTCGTTCTCATTGTTATGTTGGAGTGTTCAGATGAGTAGACCAATACATGAGATGAAATGCGCAGTGGTTTCCAGATCAGGGAGCTCTCCATATAGTTTCCTTTCTAGTGGGGTGATTTGGGGCCAATGTCTTATACGGGCCTCTTGGTATAGAGAGCAGTTTTGGAGGACGTGGTCTGTATTCTCTGGTGATTCTCCACATGGGCAGATTTCACTGGTTCCAATTTTGAGCTTCCGGTACATGTGTTGTCGCATTCTGTTGTGTCCAGTCCTGAGTCGAAAGATTAGACGTTGGTATTGTCGGGATAGCTTATAGTAAGCGTCATCTTTCTTGTGATTTGGATGAGAGCTCGTCCATTTCTCATTTATTTTATTTACTATTAATTTCTTCAATTCTTCTGGATAGAGTGCAGAGTTTATTAGGGAGTTAGTTCTCCCACTCTTGGCGAGTGTGTCAGCCTTCTCATTTCCTTCTAGTTCTATATGAGCTGGGATCCATTGAATTACAGTTTTTTTGCTGTTGTTGTTGAGCTTTGTAAGTGCTGTTTTGAGGTTATTAATATATGAAGAATCAGAGTTTTGCAGGCTTTGGAGGGTTGTTTTTGCATCGGTTAGTAAGACAATCTGACTGTGGGGAATTTGGATGATTTGCTAGGATGGTAGCAGCTAGTGCTAGTGCTTCCCTTTCTGCTCTGTGAATGTCAGAGAGCTCTCCAGTTGCAATAGATTTTTCTAGTTTTCCTCCATCTGGCCATTCGATAAGTATTCCAGCTCCTCCATTTGTGGTGGCTTTATGGGTTGAGCCATCTGTGTAAACTCTGATCCACTGATTGGTAGGATAATTGGTATGTAGAAAACAGTTCACTATTTTCTTGAGCTCTGTTGGTCTGTAATCAGATTTTCTTTTAATGCTTTCAATATGGTCCCTTATAGTAGGAAGAGGGCTTTCGTCCCAGGGTGGAGATTCATTATAGTGTATCGAGGATTCCAGGGTAATTTTTTCAAGTTGGTGTTTCTTTTTTAGGTTTAGAGATTCCTGTATGAAATTGGTCCTTTTGAGGCGTTTTTTGGTTCCAGTTTTATGGGTTTTTGTTCTGAGTGGGTGCCTCTCCATGGTTTCCAATTTAGTGAATTGGGAAAGGATTTTTATTTCTCTTCTTTCATCCAGAGAGATCAGGGCAGCGGTTTCCTCCATAGCGCTTATGGGTGTTGTTTTGATTGCTCCTGTCATTATCCTTAGACCAATATTTTGAACCTTGTCTATTTTTCTTAGGTTGGTTTGGGCTGCTGAGCCCCATGCTGTGGCACCATATTCTAATACAGGTCTCACGTAACTGGTATAGGTCTTTTTCAGGATGTTGTGATTTGCTCCCCAATCTGAGCCAGCTAATTTTTTTCAAGAGGGATAGTCTCTGGATGCCTTTACTCTGTGTTTTATCTATTTGGCTTTTCCAGGTTAGTCTCGGGTCATAGGTGACTCCAAGGTATGTCGGGCTGTCATTTTTTTCTAAAGCTTCCTTATCTAATGTTAATTTTATTGTTTGCTGTTTTGTTGACAGTGAGAATATGGTATATGTGGTCTTTTTGGTGTTGATGGACATGCCCCAGTCTTTGGACCAGTTATTGAGTATATCGAGAGCATCTTGTAGTCGAAATTTCGATGTTCCTACATATTCTTCTGTGCTAATTAAGGCAAGGTCATCTGCATACATGCTGCTTTTAACTTTCCTTGGTAGGTTTTGATTTAGATCGTTTATGAATATTAGGAAAAGTGTTGGGGGTAGGACTCCTCCTTGGGGGACACCATTTTTTATACTGTGTGGCTTCTTTGTCCTTGCATGCAAACTAAGGCTTTTCTATTATATAGATATTCCTTTATCCAGTTGTACATTCTGTGGGATATGTGATGCTGGATTAGTTTGAGCAAGAGACCTTGTTCCCAGACTTTGTCAAATGCTTTTTCTAAGTCAACCCACACAATTGCTGTTGGTTTCTTTTCTTGAAAGCCATCTTCTATTTCTTGTGTGATAAAGGCAATTTGATCTTCTGTTGATCTGCCTTTTCTAAAGCCAGACTGGGCTTCAGTGAGTAGGTTATTTGACTCAAGGATCCATGTCAGCCTTCTATTTATCATTCTTTCCATCAGTTTGCAGGAACAGCTAGTGAGGCTGATGGGACGGTAGCTATCCAGCTTGTTTCTTGGTTTGCCGTGCTTTAGTATAGGGATCATAATGGCTTTTTTCCAGATGTTTGGAATTCTGCCAGATTTCCAGCTAGCATTGAATATTTGTAGCAGTTTTCTTTTGGCTTGAGGACCCAAATGAAGAAGCATGTCATTAGATATTTTGTCTGGGCCCGGGGCTTGTTTTGGTTTGAGGACTTTTAGGGATTCATCAAGTTCCTTCATTTTAAGATTAGTGGTCATTCCCAAGGAGTAAGCTGGATTGTTTTCTTTGATTCTATCCTGGATTTCTGAGTTTACATCTTTATTTCTACTTTCACTGTTTTGTATTTTTCCTACGCTTTGGAAAAACTTAATGAATTCATTTGCTGCTTCTTGGCCTTTCAGGGGTTTGTTGTCCTTTTCTATTACTATAGGAGTTGTTCTGTTTTCTTCCTGGTTGAGACATTTGGCTATGCGCCAGAGTTTGTGGCCGTCTCTATCTACGTTTAGCCGTTCTGTTTTTTCATGCCAACTTTTTCTCATGGCGGAAAGGTAATTTTTCCTGAAAACTGCGTTTTTTTGATTTTGCATTATTTCTAAACTTTGAAAACTAAAGATCATTCCTTTTCTAAGACAAAATTGATTGGGGCGACTCCCCCAAGAGCCTGAAAAAAGAGTTTACGTACATAAAAAATCTATAATATATATAGGTCCGTGAATCGATCAGTCACGGATATGAATTTATTTCCGGTTTCCAGTCTAGATATATTATACTTAAGTCTATGGTTCTGACCTACATGTGAGAAATTCATAAACTTCGCACCAAAAAGAGCGTGCTTTGTTGTCATCCCACTTAGCTCTGACTGTAGCACGTGTAACAAGAGAAAGGAACTACTTACAAAAGAAATGCATCAAGCGTAGTGCCTCCAGTTGGAAGATTTGAATGAGTTGATAATGTTGGAAGAGGTGGTAGGCAACCTGGAACAGAGGACGACCTGGTGGAGAGTACAGGGCCACTGGTTGGTACAAACTTCAAACACACGACTCACTAGCACTGTACTTAACATCTACATGAGTACTAAGGAAGTCATGGTGCTACTAACTAGTGCTGAAAGTACCTACCTCCAGAAAGAACGTCCAAACGGAAGATGTTAAAGTTCCAGTCTCCGAGATGTTTCAGTAAAAGCTGAGAAGAGACAAGGAATTATACAAAAGTTAATCTCGTGAGACAGTAGGGCGTGTACACCTGATCACTGCAAAGTCTGGTCATTGAAAAGGTTGGTCACTGCACAGTTTGGTCATTGAAAAGTTTGGTCATTGAAAAGTTTGGTCCTGGTAGATAATTAATATGATTAGTTGTTAGTTGCGTTGTTTTTGAAGAGGAGGAGGTGATGGAGAAAATAGACCAAGATACAAATCTACTGAAGAAGTTGTTAGTTTAAAAACAGTGTCACTGCTGATAGATGTGGCTATTAAGAAGAAACAAAATGTAAAGATTACGAACTCACTCTAGAGGGTGACGTGTAGAAATCGTCCACAAAAAGTCGTGCCTCCGGACTGAGTTGCGTGTCTTCTTGGTGCTGGGTCTGTAGTCTGGTTAGACTCATCAGCCTGGATCTAAACATCCTCTTGTGGCTGGCTACAGGGACTAATTCTGGAACATATATGACCACAGTCTTATCAACCAACACCTACAAAACCCAAACTATCTACATACTACAAACTACTACAATGGAGGTCCAGTGTATCGCTTGTGTCAATGGTATGGTCAATAGTGTGGTAGAGGCACTGAACATAAATAAAGTAAGGACCACCCTAACAGATAGCAGGCACTAAATTAACAAACACACGAATAAGTCAGTTTCTAATAATGCCTTGTGGATATATATATATAAAAAGACAAGACATGACCAGATGATGTTTTTATGACCTACGGATAAAGAGGGTGTCATGTGGCTAGCACAACGACCAGGTATCCATTAGAGTTGGGTGTATCCAGGGGCGTCCTAAAAATCCCTTAATTTAAATTTGTGTCTTCACCGGGAGTCTAGCCCGAGACCCCTCGGTTGGGCAGCCAAGTGTTTTACCACTCAGCCATAGAACTACGGTGCATCGGTGCAAGGGAGGCAATCAAAGTGAACAACAGAATAGTAAATTACTTCCCCTATCCCCCGAGACACACGCCCATCTTTTAGTAGCTTGAATGTCACACGATGGGACCCACTTAAAATATGCTGATCAAGATCAAATGCCATGAAAAGCACACGCCATATTTTAAATGTTAGGTTTATATTGTGAACTAATTAATATGCAGGAGGCTGACGATTCATTAGCCTCGTCAACAGTCTACAGAGACAATAGAACACTCTTTCACAACTAAGAGATACAACTTTTTCGCACTGTTATGGAATGTAGGCCTATGTACATGTTTCTGAAGCAACTGTGAGGAAAGTAAGGATGATGTTTTGGATGTGTACAATGAAGAGCTTTTGATGAAACCATGAGTTGGTCTGTCGTAATTCATCTTAATGTAAACTGGTATGATTTGAAAAGTAGAGACCAACAAGAGACATGAGATAGATAAGACGTGTATTTTTTAGTGAGTTCTGTGTTTTTACGTCTCGAGAGACTATCTTTTCCCTTTGCAACTTCTTGTATGACTAAAGAGGCAAATGCTTGATATACAGCTGCGGTGACAGGTAGGGCATAAGTAATCACCAGACGCCGTTGCATTTTCACCCTTCTTTCTTCTACTGTTGTGCATGGCTGTATGGCATCTGCAATCCGGGAGCCTTTCTTTATGCTCGCTCTCCATGTGAGGCATATCTTGTATCATTTCGATTCTATTTCTACACACATCTACTTCTGGGTTGAATCTGTGTATACTTATAAATAACAGTTCTATTCCGTTTTGTTTTCAAAGAAGCTTGTTGAATGCTTTATTTCAAGTTCTACTAGAAGAATACAACACTCCTACATGGGTTTAGTTGTGCTACCTGTTTGGAGCTACAAACCAACGACTTAAAAGGTCCCTTAGGTTACGGCTCTGGCATTATGTCTCTAGATTCTTCCCTAGAATGATTTAATGTGCATGACATATGGTAACACGACATGTCCTTGTTCTCAATTCTTTTCCCTTGCTAATCAGGTGTGGAATGAGTTACCTAAAGTAGCCAGAGGAAGGCCAAGGAGAGAGATGCCAATCTCCCATTAATAAACATGAACCCCCCCCCCCCCGGGAACAAAGTTCAGGTCTACGTCTGCTTGGGAGGAATCGTTTCTCTGTTTAGTTCACGGAGGAGGCGGGGAGGTCTTGGCATTACAAGACGAACTCATTGAGACAATTGAATTGTTCTGGTTCTTTCTTTAATGTTGAAAAATAAGCTCAGGCCTAATACAGTGTTCTGATTCATGAAGTCAGTATTACAAACAAGCAAAAGAAATAAGAAAAATCCATTAAAAACACCGTATCTAAGGAGAGGAACTCCACACTTATAACTTTATATCTCAATACTGTAAGATTGTTTTCCTTTTTTCGATATCAAACCAAAAAAAAAAGTTACCAATAGTTAATTCACTGACTGGATAATTTTAAATTGATCCATGTTTTGTTAGGTACAATAAATAATTGTTTAAAGTCTCAACTTGATCATAAAATGGATGTGGGAGAACAAAATAACGTGTACAGTTATTGAAGGGGACAAAGCCCGACCTTTTAAACCATATCTATGAATACTGAAGGATTGCTTTCCCTCGTTGGTATAAAACTAAATAATTAATCGACTGATTGGTTGATTTTTTAAAATAGTGATTCATGTATTGCCTACTTCAATGAATAATTGTGTCAGGTTTCAACCTGATCCGAGATTGGGTGTTGGAGAAATAACGTGTACACACTTTTGTACCAGACAGACAGACAGACAGAGTTGATATAGGCTTTGTAACAATTATTTTAGGATGCTCTTGGAAGCAGAACAAACAGATGTGCGTATTACAAAGCTCTGACTGTCATATTGTGTATATTATCCCTATCCAAATAACAGAAAACAAATTTAAAAAAAAGGTGTAAAACAAAACACGCTACTATGTCATCTGATAGTTTATTTAGTGAAAACAAAGGGGAAATAATTAAAAAAAAAGAATCAACACGGGAAAGAATACAAAAAATAGCATACAATGAATATTCTTCACATATTAATATAATCTTGTTGTTTAACATATAATACCTATACAGTATTCCAAACCTATTCATTTCGAGAAATTATAGTATTACCTCTGTTTGTTTTAAAAGAGGTGTTCAAGCTGAAATTTAAGTTCGATTCCCTTTTCATAGCTGCATTTTAGGCACAGTCATCTACTCGGGATCCGGCTTACGTTATTTAAACCCTAAAACACAGCAACAGACAATGAAGAGGAAGCGATATGAAGAAATGGAGCGGGTGGGGGAGATTTAAGGTAGCTCAGAAAAACGTAACAAGATTGAAATAAATAAAAATATGTGGAGAGATTTCGGACTACGTCACTACAATAAACATCCAGGACTCGCTAAATCGAAAAAAAATAAAAAAAATTCACCGTTGCCAACTAAAGAATAATAATTACTTAGTGCTACAAAAGAAAAGCCAAGAAGTTTGATTACACGGTGTTTAAAAACACACAGCTTATCAACGCTTCCTAGAGTATGTATATCAGTAGAGTTATCCCACCATGGACAACCGTCTCCCAGTACTATAATGGATTGTTACGCTAGTCACGTCGTTAAAGCTATAAGGAAATGGCGAGGGAGAAGTGATCTGACCGGACTGTAATGGTCAAGTCGGAGATGGAGGCCATAGCGCAGGAATAAGCAACTGTTTGTGTGTATCGTATAATGCATTGATCTCCCATTCAATTATTTTTTTGTGTAACATTTTTTTTTCACCCCAAAACTTCTATTTTTTCCCCTAAATGACGTCACTGCTAGAGAACCACAAGAAAAAAAAAACATACGAGTGTACCATATGGCAGTCAACTAAACAGATGGGAATCAAATGCCAGATCTTTGCAATCAATATGTAGAAGGTTTATACATGCCAGTGCCAGACATCGGGCTTTTTTTTTCAAAACAGAAACTATCGTGAAAAAGAAAATCTCACACCTGGAGGGTGTGATAATGAGTAGAGACACACGTGAAGATCCACGAGTGATTGGTCAAACACAGAACAATTGAAAACTGTTTGCATGGAGTGGATACAATACGGATGCGGCTAACTTCTCTTGGTGAGAGTCAATGAAAAGTAGAGTGTTAAGCGAGACCATCTATAGGCTGTACCTTTAAGTAGTAAGTTCAATAAACCCTTCCTTTAAGTGGTTCAGTAAACCCTTCCTTTAAGTGGTTCAGTAAACCTTTCAATATTTCAGTAAACCTTTCAAGTATTTCACTAAGTCTTGTGAGTATTCTAGTAAGCCCCCAGGCTCATTGATAGGATAAGATAAGGTCGATAAGAAAACAAATTCCTAAAAGTTTACTTTGTGCGATTGTCAATACCAACATGTTTGGCCACTCCGATGAGCACTATACACCACGGGACACATTGTATAGCAGACTTCAAGACATCTGTTTGACAGAGTTTGTATGCATTGATACCGATCTAAAACGCAGACGACAAACGAAGGAATCAACATTGCAGAATTAACTGACCAAATTTCTAACGCGAGTCGTTTTTTTTTTTTGTCTGCATTTAAACAACGGGGGTCCGGTGCCAGAGTGGTTAAGCGCTTGGCTTGGTCCAGGGTTCGAATCTCGGTGAAGACTGGGATTTTGAATTTCTGGATTTTTAGGGCACCCCTGAATCCACCCAATTCTAATGGGTACCTGGGTAAAGTGACGACGGTTGGTCGATGTGCTGGCCACGTGACACCCTGCTCGTTAACCGTTGGCCAAAGAAACAGATGACCTTTACATCATCTGCCCTATAGATCATCAGGTCTTTACTTTTTCATTGAAACAAAAGACGAGGACCTTTTTTTTAATAAGCTAAATTAACTTCAAATTTGTGTAACATACTTTCCAGCAAGGTACAACTAAACATCAAGATTAGTGACATAACTCAGGCCAAAGTTGAGTTTTTTTTTTTTTTTTAGTGTGGGAGAAAGAACTCAGGTATTTCTATTTGTAATTGGAAACACGAGCTAACGCAAGCTGTAAGAGCTCCTGGTTTAACACTTGATCTTTTTATTAGCCTGTTATTAAACACCCAAACCAATTCGCTGTGTTGGTTTATCTCATCAACTCAAACGAATGACGCAATGTGATCTGCTTACTCTCTAACCATATAGTGTAGTTTTTTTTTTAAAGCGATTGACGTCATACAATTCCTACTTACTCTCTAGCATAGTTCTATCCGAATCTGACAAGATCTTCACTTTCTTCTCTCCCTTCGATGTTGGACGCAATTTGACATCACCTGAAAGAAAAGAAGTCCTATTTAAAACATTGTAGATCTATATTTAGCTGTTGCGCAACCTAGAAATGATATGTCAACCTCGCTTTGTGATGCCACCACAGGAAAAACCGTAAAACGTAAGTAAATTTTATCAATTTCTTTTTTACAATACCTCTAGTCAAGTCACAACTTCATGGAGGGTGGGGGACCTGGGTTGGTGGACACGGATATCAAAAACGGCTCTAACGATTTCACTAGAAATATAACATTGTATATCGCTGAGAAAAGAATAGCTAACTCGTTGGCCATACTAGGAAAACTCTAGTTTGACCGTTAAAATTTTTTTTTAAAGTTAAATTAAAAAAAAAAAGGAAATTTAAATTTGACTAGAGAACTAGGTGTAGATCTAGATCCGGTACATCGGTTCGGGAATTTCCGAATGTAAGGCCATCTTGATTAAAGAGTTAAATAAATTAATGTTCCATTGTTTTTTAATCTAACATTCAGTAGTTATTTAGAGAAAAAACAAGTTGTATACAGAAGGTATTGTCTTTTTAAAAACGGTATTTAAAAAAAATGTTTTTCTTTATAAAGTAATACGTAGCATGTCCCTCGATCTTTACTATGAGAGATTTGTTTTATTCCACCACAAGGCCCACACACGACATTGATACGAGACTAGCAGATAGAAAACATACATTTCAAGTTGATCTATATATACAAAATCGCATATTTCAATTATACATGGGCCATCAGTATTTACACAGGGGTAAAGTAGACTTCTATGGCCGGGGGGGGGGGGAGCCCACAGCCGGAAGCTGGGCCGCGATGACCTTAAATAGAAACAAGCAAAATATTAAAAAATCCTTTAAAAAAAAACAACAAAAAAAGCAAATACAAGGGAAAGAACTCCGCACTTAAACGATATATCTTACTAATGTAGAAGCTATTTCCCTTTTTCGATATCAAAATAATTAATAACCAATAATTATTGACTAATTAGTTATTTTTTAAAAGTGATTCATGTTTAGTTAGGGTCCATAAATAAGTGTTTCAAGTTTCAACTTTAATTGATGTGTTCAATTATCTAAAGGGACGTTGGTTATTGGTTATTATTATTTTTTTTACTGATTCATGCCTTCTCTATGCCAATGAATAACTGTCCAAGTTCTAACAAGATCTGAGAATGGGTGTGGGAGAAATAAAGTGTAAACATTTTTTTACCAGAAATAGTGAGTTGATATAAGCCAGCACTTTGACAACCAACATCTGATGTTTCAAATGTGAAATGGCGTGCTTATACCGCTACTATTCTTGTTTTTTTTGTATCCTGCCCACTGAGATGTCTTTAACAGATAATGAAGGATTAGAGAATCATTTTTTTGATAGACACAATTCAGATATATCCCTGTTCTCTGTATCATCTGGAACAGAAGCTATCCATGCGTGTAGTTAGTAGACCCACCTATCACACACACACATACTTTCTGTTCATTGCTGTCACCCTCCCCCTTTTTTTTTCATAGCTTACATTTTTAGTTTAGTTTCACGCGCGTTTTTAAGTTTCCAAAGTTCGTTTGTAATTGGACAAAATAGCTCCCTCAAGGAAAGTAAACCTCTAGGTTTGTAGTTGGACAAAATAACTCACTCAAGGAAAGTAAACCTCTAGGTTTGTAGTTGGACAAAATAACTCACTCAAGGAAAGTAAACCTCTAGGTTTGTAGTTGGACAAAATAACTCACTCAAGGAAAGTAAACCTCTAGGTTTGTAGTTGGACAAAATAACTCACTCAAGGAAAGTAAACCTCTAGGTTTGTAGTTGGACAAAATAACTCACTCAAGGAAAGTAAACCTCTAGGTTTGTAGTTGGACAAAATAACTCACTCAAGGAAAGGTTCTCCCAAAAGTTCGAATTCAGGTAGTTCCATTTTTTTTCTACATGCTTTAAAAAAAATGATTTTAAGGTAATTCTCACCCAAATATCCGTTTTATTTTTCCCATTTTCCCAACTGGTCCAGACAAGTGCTAGGACCATAGCGTATTGAGAAAGCTAAAAGCATGAAATAGCGCTAAACAAGAAACAGTTGGTAGCATAATTTCTAATCGCTCAGATTTATTGTCGATGGTATAGATTCTAGATCTATTACTAATTTAATAACACGACTGATCCAAACTAATTGATACAAATTCACTTAATATAAACTTTGTTTTTTTTTTTAAAGTATTTTTTTTATGCTTTTCTTGTTCTAGTTTGAAACATCGGCTTGTAGCTGTCAAAGTGCTGGGTTTTATTGTTATTTACTTGTACAAAGCTGAAAGTCAAAGTCTAATGACATCTTTGATCATGTCTTAGAATGAAGATCTTCAGACCCTGAGTCCAGGCTGGTTTGATCCGCCCCCTGACCGAATGCACACACTGATAGTGGCAACTGCTTATCAGCTAAGAGATCTAGTTTCTGCATAGCATAAGTCTGATGATGTCCCGCCAACTCTTTAGATCTGGCTTTGCCATGACAGGGGGAACGACTCGGTTTTCTGTGTTGTAGAGGATAGATCACGACAGACAGACATTCCTTTTTGTGAAGTGTGGGGTGACAAGTTGAACTAGTCATAGAGGATTTATAACGTTCTCACACATTTCACACACACACCTACGTGTGCGTGTTCACATGTGTGGTTACAGAAACGCACGTGCTCACGCAGGCATTGACACGCAGAAATATTTGTTAAGCACAGACATAAATATACATCTACACAAACACGCAATCCACACTACACACATGCCTTGGTCGACTCACACCTGAACACGATGACTTACACATACACACACACACATAAGTTGTTAACTGGCACATTGTTTTTGACAACATCGCGTCAACCAGAGCCACTGTCCCCGCCTTCATTCCAGCACGTTATCTCCTGTACAGTAACCAGTGCCATGACGTGGGACAGCAGTGCTCAAACTGGGACTGGGACTTCTAATATGTTCCAAAACCACACCGCCTTTCCCCCCCTGGCACTGCTACAGCTGTAGGACTCAACGAATTACACGTCAATATCAAACGGAAGTTTTTATTCGTACTCTTGTGATAAATGGGCGTGAAACGTACTTTTAGACCAAACGACCCATGTCATAGAACATATCACACGTAAAGGTCATTTGTTTCTCTAGCTGGCGGTAAAAGAGCGTGTCATGTGGCCAACACAAAGATCGGCCGCCTTTAGGTCCCAAACTAATGTCAGGCTAGAGTTTCCTAGACATCCTGAAAATCCCGAAATTCAAAATCCCATTCTTTCACTGTACGAACCCGAGACACTCGGGAAGCCAGTCGCTTTACCACTTGGCCACTACGCCATAAAATAAAAAAAAGACCTATAGAAATAGTCACCCGAAAAAAAAAATTGGGTGGGAAGAAGATGTATAATTTGAAATTGCTTCATTATGATTAACTTTGTTACCGAGCAATGAGCAAAATTTAATCTGGTGAAGATGCAAATAAAGTCACGACCCTCGGAGCTCAGAAGGGGAAGTTTGTAGCCTATTGAGATAAACATTCTTAGATGTCAACTAATGTTTACTTATAGAAGCTTAATCCAGAGGAACCGAGCAGGCCCAGCCGTTAATTAGGAAATCTCGAGCCCACATCGTGTCCAGAAAGTTTGAGTGTGAGACAAGTCCAGGCTGGTTTTAAAAGAAGAATGACGCAATAATATATCGACCAGGCCACGCATTCATCTGACCCAATTTAGGGCTCGCACACACGCGCGAGATTTGTTTCCAGGCGCGGGACACTCACTCAAGCTGCATGCGCGTAGGCCCAGAGGGAGATCTCACAGGACGTGTGGGAATGTGAGGGAGAGAGAGAGAAGAGTATAGCATTCCCCTCCCCCCTCCTCAACCTTCTCCGTGTCTACGCTTTGGCTTATCACGTGACCAGACAAAACAGCCTAAGGGCTTTTAGCCTTTTCTGGCATAACCGGTCACCATTTAGAAATCTCCTTACTTGTCTGAACCATTTGATCAAATCCTTAAGTCAGTCCAACAAGCATTCTATCAAGTTGTGCTTATTGCTTAATGCCAACAAGCCTTCTATTAAGTTGTGCTTATTGCTTAATGCCAACAAGCCTTCTATTAAGTTGTGCTTATTGCTTAATGCCAACAAGCCTTCTATTAAGTTGTGCTTTTCGTTTAATGCCAACAAGCCTTCTATCAAGTTGTACTTTTTGTTTCATGCCAACAAGCCTGCTATCAAGTTGTGCTTTTTGTTTCATGCCAACAAGCCTTCTATCAAGTTGTGCTTATTGTTTAATGCCAAAAAGCCTTCTATCAAGTTGTGCTATTTCTTTCATACCAATAAGCCTTCTATCAAGTGTGCTTATTGTTTAATACCAACAAGCCTTCTATCAAGTTGTGCTTATTGTTTAATGCCAACAAGCCTTCTTTCAAGTTGTGCTTATTGTTTAATACCAACAAGCCTTCTATCAAGTTGTGCTATTTCTTTCATACCAACAAGCCTTCTATCAAGTTGTGCTTATTGTTTAATACCAACAAGCCTTCTATCAAGTTGTGTTTATTGTTTAATGCCAACAAGCCTTCTATCAAGTTGTGCTTATTGTTTAATGCCAACAAGCCTTCTATCAAGTTGTGCTTATTGTTTAATACCAACAAGCCTTCTATCAAGTTGTGTTTATTGTTTAATGCCAACAAGCCTTCTATCAAGTTGTGCTTATTGTGTAATGCCAACAAGCCTTCTATCAAGTTGTGCTTATTGTTTAATACCAACAAGCCTTCTATCAAGTTGTGTTTATTGTTTAATGCCAACAAGCCTTCTATCAAGTTGTGCTTATTGTTTAATGCCAACAAGCCTTCTATCAAGTTGTGCTATTTCTTTCATACCAACAAGCCTTCTATCAAGTTGTGCTTATTGTTTAATACCAACAAGCCTTCTATCAAGTTGTGTTTATTGTTTAATGCCAACAAGCCTTCTATCAAGTTGTGCTTATTGTTTAATGCCAACAAGCCTTCTATCAAGTTGTGTTTATTGTTTAATACCAACAAGCCTTCTATCAAGTTGTGTTTATTGTTTAATGCCAACAAGCCTTCTATCAAGTTGTGCTTATTGTTTAATGCCAACAAGCCTTCTATCAAGTTGTGCTATTTCTTTCATACCAACAAGCCTTCTATCAAGTTGTGCTTATTGTTTAATACCAACAAGCCTTCTATCAAGTTGTGTTTATTGTTTAATGCCAACAAGCCTTCTATCAAGTTGTGCTTATTGTTTAATGCCAACAAGCCTTCTATCAAGTTGTGCTTATTGTTTAATACCAACAAGCCTTCTATCAAGTTGTGCTTATTGTTTAATACCAACAAGCCTTCTATCAAGTTGTGCTTATTGTTTAATACCAACAAGCCTTCTATCAAGTTGTGCTTATTGTTTAATACCAACAAGCCTTCTATCAAGTTGTGCTTATTGTTTAATACCAACAAGCCTTCTATCAAGTTGTGCTTATTGTTTAATACCAACAAGCCTTCTATCAAGTTGTGCTTATTGTTTAATGCCAACAAGCCTTCTTTCAAGTTGTGCTTATTGTTTAATACCAACAAGCCTTCTATCAAGTTGTGCTTATTGTTTAATACCAACAAGCCTTCTATCAAGTTGTGCTTATTGTTTAATACCAACAAGCCTTCTATCAAGTTGTGCTTATTGTTTAATGCCAACAAGCCTTCTTTCAAGTTGTGCTTATTGTTTAATACCAACAAGCCTTCTATTAAGTTGTGCTTTTCGTTTAATTCCAACAAGCTTTCTATCAAGTTGTACTTTTTTGTTTCAAGCTATTTTTCATTGCGAAGTGTCTGGTGGTAAAGAGAACCCACTGTTTAGCTTTTAATCTGAAAGCTTCTGGTTTGAATTCGGGGATATTAAAACTGTCCATTTCAATGTGTCTATCACTATATCTAGAGAAGAAAAAAAAATAGCGTCTATCGAAATTGTCTGTGAGCCCAAAGAAGCATCGTCACGTCTGTCGATTGAAGTTATGTTTGTATGTGCCGATTACAAAACAAAACAAAACAAACAAAAAAAAAAACAGAAATAAGCGCTTTTTAGAATTCCTAACAAGTCCAGGATATTCAGAGTTTCAAAGTATTCTAATCAGTAGGCGTCAAAGTCAAAGGCCTAATGTTGTATTTACTTTATAGTCCTAAAGAATTGACGAACATTTCATTTTGGTTGGAACAGACAAGAGACTCAGTACTGATCATTACAATTTTCATGAATAGAAATAGATAGATAGATAGACAGACAGAAAGATAGACAGATTGACAGACAGATAGAAAGATAGATAGGCAGACAGAGAAGATAGGATTCTCAATACTAATCATATCACTAATAATGAATATCTAAATCATGGTGTTGCTGACAAGTTTATAAAGGTTTACTGACCGCTGTTAGCACACCTGACATTTGGCTGACATTTGCTTCGGTGTATGAAATTAGGGAATACTTGCAAGGATTAGTTTAGAAATTTATGTGCTGAACTGGCTTGTTTACGAAAAAACAAATGTTTGCATATTTAATTTTAAAAACAAAAAAAAGTTCCATTTCGGAAAACCAAAAGTAGTATACTACAGAATCTATTAATATCAATATTGTCAATAGCGCTTTTAGATTTTAGATCTCAACTTGATAGACGCGCGATCAAGATTAATAGTTACATTGAAATACAAAGCTAGCAATAAATGTTTTTAAAATATCTCTCCTCCAGAGGCGGCATTTTGGAGGGGGGGGGCGATTGCCCAATGCCCCGGGGCTTATGGGGCTTCGCGATATATAGAATCATTTTATCCCAATCAGCTCAGCATACACATATGTTGGGCATCCGCCACGTATTGTAGTGTACCGCACCAATACGTTATAGACTGAAATACAATGCTGTGGATTTATTCGGCGACATTTCTCCGAATCAAGGACTTGTTATTTTAAACTGTGAAGTCGTTCCGACATGTGTAGCTTTTTACCATGAAAACCTAGCATGATATGTATTCGGGATAGAGTCAGGGTTTGGCCTCGCATTTGACACACAGCTAGGTCCCTGAGTACAGTTGAGGCCACCTCTGCTTTCTCTAACTGGTATATATACATGTATTTGTAGTGTACGATCTAAACAAAACAAAACAACAACAAACATCTTGAATACAGAGAAAGCTCTAACTGCATACAACTGGGAAATTTTGGTGTTTTTTTGTGTTGGTGTTTTTTTTTTTTTTGGTTGCTTTATGTGTGGACGTCATTTTCCCCCCTTGTCGGCAGCTTCAGAGGTAATGAAATTAATGGCACTCTTACTATTACTGATTATCGCGTGTCTAGCTTCGTTGATACTCGAAGAATGCGCCATCTCACTCTCTGCCTCACGCACGCACGTACACACACACACATACACGAGTGACTGAAGCCTTTGCTATGTGCCTTCAAAGCCAGGGCCAGAGATGTCAGAAATGTTGGCTAGCGTTTGAACTCCTGCAGTAAACCACTCACCCGTCACGTAAATGGCGGCACTCATTCCTCCCCCCCCCCAGACAATGTGGCTCAGATGTAGAGCAAGTCACGAGGACACAAGAGGAAGCCGGTTCTCAACCCTTTTTTTTTTTTTTTGCATTTGTTAAAGTTCCAATGTGTATGGTGTGTCCTCCTTTCGGAGCACCTCCATAGCAAGTACGTCAGAGAAGTTCCAAGTCACAATGTCCGCTTAGAAGGTCGTCACAAGTCTCTAAAGGGTTGTGTAATTCAAAGGAAAGATATATACACAACGTATGCCTGACTCTGGCTCTAATGGTACGATTACAACTCGAAAAGAAGCCTTTTTAGTAGTCATCGAAAGAACGATGCCTGGTCAGATCATCCAATGATGTTGGCTAAGTCGGTTAAGCATTGTTAATCATATCATGTATAGGTGCTAATAAGTTGGCCATCATGAGGCCATGGTTTATTTAACAAGAAAATCATTAAAAATACTTTTCTAAAAACAATCCCTCCTTTATACAAGTTATAGAGCGATAGTTTTTCTCTTAATAGCTAATGAATCTTAGATTAAAAAAAAACAACAATGGAACATTTTTACCCCTTACATTCGGAAACTATCTAACGTCATAGTCCTTATAAAACCTATGTTGGATCTAGATCTAGACCTAGTTCTCTAGCCAAATTTAAATTTATTATTATTTTTTTACTTTAAAAAAATATAACAGTCAAACCAGAATTTTTACCGTGTGGTCAACGAGCTATTAATTTTTTTTTTCTAAGCGATATACATCTACTGTTAAATTTCTAGGAAAATCGTTAGAGCCTTTTTTTAAAAATCTGTGTCCTGGTTCCAGGTTGAACCTTGCCGCTCCGCCTACCCCCATGAAATTGTAACTTGAATAGAGGTATTGTAAAAAACAACAACAACAACAAACAAACATACTTAATAACGAAAGATTTACTACGCAAATTGTAGCTTAATGTAGGAACCTCTCACACCCCTCTTTCAAATACACATTCTGCTGCTTAACAAGGCGACGAGCAGTTTAGCTGAGACACGCTAGTTTCAGAACTACGTGACCACGAGTTGTTGAAGATAGTTTTGTGACGAAATATACATTGCCAGATTTTTTCTTAGGTTTGCCAAAAAAAAAAAAACAACAACACTAATAATAATAATAATGTTGTAATGTCACATTCTGTGCTAACTGCCAACAAAACTGGTGATGAATTAGAATTGCTAGATCTTATCATCAATACCTAGAGCTTTGTTTGCTACGAATGAAATGATATATATATATATATATTATACAGTATACTATAGTATAGTTTAGTATACCCGAAAAGCTGCTTTAAAAATGCAATGTAATATAAAATGAAACAATTTGATATATTCCAATGCATTTTTTTGGCCTAACAGTTGCAAGGTAATCAAAGCCATCTGAATCCGAGGATGTTGTATAAGCACAAATTAAAATAAAAAACAAAAAAACAACAATATTTCTCTTAACAAGGATTCATTTAGTTTTTAACAATCGGGGGTCACGATCATTGCATGCTAAGGACAAGAAACAATATCAAGCTATGTGACACTATCCCTGCATGCTAAGGACAAGAAACAATATCACGCTATGTGACACTATCCCCTACAATATCACGCTATGTGACACTATCCCCTACAATATCACGCTATGTGACACTATCCCTACAATATCACGCTATGTGACACTATCCCTACAATATCACGCTATGTGACACTATCCCTACAATATCACGCTATGTGACACTATCCCTGCATGCTAAGAACAACTAAATAAAAAATACTAAAACAAAAGCATATATTAGGCCAAGGGGGAAAACACACTTCCAGTAATATCTGTAAATAATAGATGTATTTCCCTTTTGCGATATTAATCAATAATAATTAATTACCTTATTTAAATAATTGGTTAATATTTTTTGTTGACTCATGTTTTGTTAGGAACATAATTGTGTGCAAAGTTTCAACTTAATCCCAGAAAGGGAAGTAGGAGAAATAACGTGTTCAAAATTTGTACCAGACAGACAGACAGACGGACAGACAGACGGAGTTGATACAAGATTTATAATAAAAAACTGTTGCAGATAAGCACAGAGACCAAACAAACAACAACAACGAAACATCCACCATCTCTTCCCACCCCTTTTCACCAACCCCCACTAGAAAGATCCAAAGTTCAACCCATGCTTTAAATTGGTTGCCCTACACGCTCTGTGTTTACGTCTAGTGTAAGCCAAGACTCGGAGGCTAATCCTCCTTGTTTTCAAACAGAACTGGGTCTAGCGTGTTGGATTGTCTCAACATCTCCTCCACAAGAAGACATTTTCACTAAGCCAAACGACTTGGTTTGGGAAATGTTCGCTTAGCGCCCTTTTTTTGTCCGCTGCAACACTTCGCCCACTGGCCAGAGCGCACACCCCAGCTCCCCGGGACGAAACGACATATACCAATGAGATGATTGGGGGCGCGCACACTCATGCCAATAAGAAATGACACGTAGATGTTTTAATTGATCTCCAGAAACGAGCTCGTGATGTCTGTAAGACGGCTGGAAAGAAGTGAAGACTATTTTTGTTGGGCACTGATGAAATGGGACAAAACATACAGCTCGAAATAACGCGGTTATGTCCCCTGGGTAAACACTGACGGGGAGGGAGAGAGAGACAGAGAGATACAGTGTGTGAGAGATAGAGAGAAAGAGCGAGGGATTCAAGATAATACAGAGAGAGAAAGAGAGAGAGAGACAGTGAGAGAGAGAGAGAGAGCGAGGGATTCAAAATAATACAGAACAATGACTTCTGCGTGTTTCAACTCTAGCCGTCCATCGGACCTGAATAACATTTTTTATGCCAAAGAAATTAAAAATGTAACATTCAAAAAGTTAAAAAAAAAAAAATAATAAATTCCTCCTTTATGATATTGATGACATTTTGTACGAGCGAATAAAATTCTTTCCATAACCAATGAATGATAGATTTAAAAATGAAGATTTATTAACCAACCCTTATCCCCCCCAAAAACAACAAACAACAACATGGTTAAGCCCTTCTATATATCTACTAATACATAGTGTAACTAAAAACTCTAGTGATACAGATCCAGACACACACAAAGACAGAAGTCTGCACTAAATTGTACAAAAGACGCCGCGCAAAATGTCCCTGAATGTCTATTTCTTTCTAACTCCTTAGTGAATATAAGCGGAATGTGTACACTATATAGATCTCCAGTCCAAATTTAATTTTAAAATTATTATATTGTGAAAAAATATAATGGTCAAACCAGAGATTTCCCTGTGTGGCCAATTAGCTAGTACCCCCCACCCCATATATATACTGTAAAATTTCTAGCAAAATCGTTCGAGCCCTTTTCGAGATCCATGCTCTAGGTTTTTCCCATGAAGAATTCGCAAGCTGATAAGAGGAATTGTAAAATAAATAAAAAAGATGAATGGATGAGCTGTATGGCTGATAGGTAGATCACGTAGTAAATGAGCGTCAAGGGTTCATTACTTGAGATGGGGTACGGGTACTTACTATCTAATTGATAGCAACAAGACCTGACAGTGGGCTATGCCAAAACACTGCCAGGGTATCAAACGGACCCGGATGGACCTTATTTCACTTGCTCGTAGTCCACGTGGACAGAACATGGCCTTCTCTCAGCGCTACAAGCGTGCCGACCAAGATAAACTTAGCTTTTAAGTCACTTTTCAAACTATGTTCACTTCAGAGTGACCTCCTATGGCCTCGACAACATGACGTCAACAAACAGTAACGACAACCGTGGTTCACTAGTTTTAATCTTTTGTCTCCGAGATTTGTTTGGGTTTAATTTCAAACGTGCAATCACGTGACCGACTCCAGATCTTGATTTCCGGATCTAGATTTAGTGGAAGCTCTGCCAAGCACAAAAATGTGGTTTTCGAATTAATGCGCTTATACAAAGTACGATTAGACGCGATTTCCATAAATAAAAACAAATTATCTGCATACTATGGTACTGTGTGGACAGCACAATGACAAAGCGCGACTGATTTCCCCAATTATATTCAAGGGGCTTAACCCCCCCCCCCCACCTCATATTAGAGTAGTGCTGCGATCAGCAGCTTCAAAAGGATCTCCAACTAGACGAGATACGGAGTTACTGTGATTTCGGGTATGTTTACGGGGCAAATGAAAGACAAGCAACTACAAATTAAAGAAATGGGTATGAGAAATGAATAGTGAACATTGATGACTAGCGGATACAGTTTCATAGTCGATACTATGCGTTGAAGAAGCATGACTGAATAGTGATTCAACAAATAGTCCCAGCAGTGAGATGTGATGCATAGGAGAAACAACAACATAACGTGAACATGACCAGCAGACGAGACTGTAAGAATGATTTCCCCTTCATGGTCGGACCTAAGCCTCTGCAATCTCACAATGGTTGTGATTGGAAAGACCTACAAATCACGTGATGTTAGTATTTCACTATATTGAAGGGAATTTTTTTTTGGTGGTGGTGGTGGAAGGGGGATTTGATTATAAAATATTGCAGTTTCTTCACACAGTGATAGCGACAGAGAGTTTGTTTATGACACGACAGTAAGTAGGTCAGCCATATAGAGGTTCGAATGCAATATAGCCTAAAGGCTATTCTCACTCTGGCCAGATTACTTTCTTTATGTATCCCACGTGTTCTTAAGCTTCTAACCTAGAAACTGGTCTCAGTAAGGACATTAGCCTATTTAAAAACGAATGATCACGTCATTCAAATCTCATTATGTCGGCTACACGTCTTGAGAACTCGCTCCGTAGAACGTACCATGGAAGCTAAAGGCTAATTGGCTTAGGGAATATCTTCCATTGATAGCAGATCACTTGCAGTGACATAGCATTGATTCAATGGTCGTATGACACTCATAGGAATTGTATCACGTGTAACTAGTTGGTAGAGCTTGCAAACGATTCAGGTAAGCTGAAAAATGGGGACATACCCCGAACACTTGCAAACGATTCAGGTAAGCTGTTAAATGGGGACATACCCCGAACACTTGCAAACGATTCAGGTAAGCTGTTAACTGGGGACATACCCCGAACACTTGCAAACGATTCAGGTAAGCTGTTAACTGGGGACATACCCCCGAACACTTGCAAACGATTCAAGTTACCTGTTAACTAGGGACATACCCCGAACACTTGCGAACGATTCAGGTAAGCGTTAACTGGGGACATACCCCGAACACTTGCAAACGTTTCAGGTAAGCGTTAACTGGGGACATACCCCGCAACTTGCAAAAGATTCAGGTAAGCGTTAACTGGGGACATACCCCGCAACTTGCAAAAGTTTCAGGTAAGCGTTAACTGGGGACATACCCCGCAACTTGCAAACGATTCAGGTAAGCGTTAACTGGGGACATGCACTACGTCAGAGAGTTTAAAAGATTGCTAGCGCTGGCCAAATACAGACCAATCGTTATGGAAGGCCTCAACACTGACCTGCGATGTCGCACCCTGTGGGAAGTTTGGACCAATAGCTCGATGCCACGTCACAGGTCTCGGCCAAATGGCATGTAACAAACACTGAAAGACGCATTTAATAGTACTGTAAGAGGCATCGCTAGTTGCTTTACATCGGAAGTTGTTTTGCCAAACTGTTATTTCAGAACTCACAAAAAATCTTGTAACAGAGCTAAAAATAGCTCCTAAAAGTAAAGAGAAGTTTAAATTAAACATATGTTTGACGTAATTTCAGATTCTGGTTCTTTCTAAAACCTGGAGAAGATACATATCGATTTAAAAAGATGATCCGAAAGTCAGTTGAGCATTCGTGCTTTATTTCAACATTCTTACTTTGATTATTTTATCCAATGTATTGATATCGTGTTATTATAGTGGAACAACTCTTCGTGCATGTTACAAGTTCATTAAATTAGTCAATATTCTAAATCGGAATTATGTTTCTGATAGTTATTCAAAGAATCCGCATCGCGCTAGTACAGTGTTAGCGTGATTACAACGGTGGAAACCATGCGTCACAAGAGCTGGCTAGTAGACTAAATTAGACATCACTAGTCTCATTAAATCGTCACCTCTAATCAAGCAAAAATGTTTTATTCACACATGTTGACTTTGTCTATTGAAATTTGACTGAATTTGAGTTCAAAGACTCGAAGTGAAAGTTAAATGTCTGGCACTTAGATAAAGGTCTCTGCACTTGGGGGGGAGGGGGGGGGTTAAGGGAGGAAAACACAAAATTTAATTATTACAGAGTATAATTCTCTTTTGTGTTTACTTTTCTTCGAACAATAAATACGGAGGTGTGCCTTCAGTGCGCTGTATGTACGCCCACAGGGCTCGCAAAGACCTTCCTTCAAGGAACAATACCAGGAAAAAGAAGAAGAGGCAGACAGAGAAAGCGATGGGAACAACATGAAAGAATTGAAGGGAATGGAATTGAAAGAGATTTTATCCGAAGCAAAAAACATGAATGGAGAAAGACGGTCAACAGATCTTGAGTGGTGCCCCAACGGTCCAACTAAGAAATAGGTTAAGGTGAGCGATGTATATCTGCTGAGTGTGTGGGGTGTTTATTTGTTGTGTGCGTATGGCGTGTATGCGTTGCGTGAGAGGTGTGTTACGTGAGTGGCGTGTTATGCATTATGTGTGTGGTGAACACGTGTTGAGTTTATGCGTGTTATACATTATGTGTGTGATCTATACTTGTGCTATGTGTGTGATCTATAGTTGTGCTATGTGGGCGGTGATCACGTGCTGAGTTTATGCGCATTCTGAGTGTGAGCGGAATCGCCAGTCACAAGACCTGGTTCCCTGACCTCTCAACCCCCAATGTCTCTCGAGATGACGAGATTAATTTCAATGACACAAGATGGGCGCACGAGATACAACGCACGAGCTGGTGGTGTATCTTCTGAGGCAATCAAGCATGCAATCAAAGTTAACTGCACGAGCGAGCGAGCGAGAGAGAGAGAGAGAGAGAGAGAGAGAGAGAGAGAGACTCTGGAAATGGAAAGAGGGACAAAGAGGGAGATCTGAGATACATAAAGTTACGTAAGGAATAGACAGAACTGTGAGAAACAGCGAGCCAGCGATAATGAAAGAGAGAAAGAGATGAATGAAAGGAGTAAGACAGAGAGAAGAAAGAAGTGAAAAAAAAAAAGAAGACATAAAAGAATCAGAGAGAGAGAGAGAGAGAGGCAGTAGAAAAGTGGATTAAAGAGCTACACAGTAAAGAACGGACAAAGGAACTCCCAAAGTAGAGAGGAAATGAACTTAGGGAAGTAATTGAAGATTAAATGAAAAAGTTCCATGTGAAATTGAATGGGAACAAAGAACAACGAAAAACTTTTTAAAAAAAAGTTTTTAAGTGTGTTTGAGTATGTGTGTGTGTGAGAGAGAGAGACACACACAACGACTAACTTTCTAATACTAACTAACTAGATCAGGGGTTCTCAGCCTGTGGGTCGTGACCCCTTTGGGGGGTCAATTGACGATTTGCCAGGGGTCGCCTAAGACCATCGAAAATATGGATTGTTATTGTCTATTCTTCTATTTCTGTATGTGTGTGTGTGTGTGTGTGTGTGTGTGTGTGTGTGGAGGGGGGGTCGCGTCAGAATGGGGAATTGTAAAAAGGGGTCGCCGAGCTTAAAAGGTTTAGAACCGCTGAACTAGATGTTTAATTAATCGCATTTCTCCAAATTTTAATACTGTCCCTTTCCTGTTACATTATAGGGATAAAAGAACATTGAGGGACTAGGAAAGCAAAGATGTAATAAAATAGGTTCATATCATTTTGTTTTCATTCAAAGGAAACGAACAAATAAGCAATCCATAATGATATTTATTAGTATTTTAGTGGGGCTATATAGTAGTACGTAGTGGTATTATGTGGTATTCATTAGTATTTTTGTGGGGCTATATGCAGGTAGTGGTATTTAGGAGTATTTAGAGGTATGTATAAGTATTTAGTGGAGGTACATAAACTTTTGCAGTGATATTTAGTAGTATTTAGTGGTATTTGTTAGAATTTCCTGGTGGTATATAGTAGTATGTTGTGGTATTTAGTGGCATGTTGTAGTTCTTTGTGATAATGTGCTAATAATGTTTTGGTATATAGCAGTAATTAGTTTTATATTGCTACGTTAAACAAGGACGAATTATCAATCAATCAATCAATCAATCAATATATATTGGTTGGCGCAGTCACAAAGCATTTCTACCAGCCATGCATCCCGAATGATAGGCTAAGGCCAAGGCCGTGAAACGTTGTGTGTGTGTGTTCGCGGGGCGGAGGTAGGGAGGTAACCCAACTTTCATTGGATTGATTTTGACCAGTAGCCAACTGCTCGGACAATGTCCATCAAAAGAAAGGGGAAAAAAAATCAAATTAAAGGTCACTAAATAATGTATTCCGCACGACAAAAAGAGTTTGGCCTTTTCAGACCAGCGGACAACGTTAGCCGGGGTCAAATCATCAGCTAATGAAACCGATGACTGAAACGATACGAGATTATGACCAACAAAAGAGCACGAACAGAGCATCCAGTTTTTTTTTTCTTTTATTTGTTTCTAGTTTAAAACAGAAGGGCATGGACTGATCTGGTATTTCTCTATAGAAATGTCAGCATTAAAAATGTATTCAAATGATTTAGAGTACTGTTACTATAGGAATATGCATGTCTTGTTTTTTTTTTTTTTATCACAGAACAAAGCCCTGGATATACTGATAAAGCATGGAATAGCGAAAAAATAGAAATATTTCATTATAACTCAGCGCCTAGACCCACTATCATAAGGATACACTATACATTTGTGTTTAGAGAGTTAAAAAATCCATTTTCATTGTCTTCATTATATACACGCTAAAGTCAACCAACAGAGAACTGATGTAATCAGCATGGCGAAAAAGTGCAGTGCGTAATTAGTGTTAATACCGCCCTATACGTTTTTTTATTCCATTGGAATGACATAATTCATTAGGTTCATCTTTTTTTTTTAAAAATAAATTTATCATTAAAAAAGTTAAAATATCTAGGCCTGAAGATAACTCGATAGAATATATTTACTGTGTTATCCCAACTAGATTAAAAACCGCAATTAATCTGCTTTGCGGATGTCTCGCTTTGAGAACGAGGCTCAGAGAGTTTGGGTCTCTGAAGAAATGCAGCGTTTTTCAGCACAACTTCCTAGACAGAATGCCACGTGATTAGATAGCATCCAGTTCATTGGTTGAAAGCTTATCTCCACTCCCTCTGTCGGTCTGGTACACACTTTGTACGTTGTTTCTCCCATATCCCATTCTCGGGGTCAAGCTGAAACTTTGCACAACTATTCATTGTTCCTACCAAAACATGAATCAATAGAAAAAAAAGTTACCAATTAGTTAAATTAAACAGTGGTAATTAATTAATTTTGTTTGATATCAAAAAAGGAAGTAAATCTTACAGTATTGAAAAAAATATGTCTGTAAATTTATAGTTCTTCCCCTTAGATAAGCCCTTTAAATTTATTTATAAGTATTTTTTGTTATTTTGATAGTTAGTTTATACTGGCACTACTGTACAACTGACAATAGTAAATTTCAATCAAAACCCTAACAATCATATTAATAACAAAGGAGACTCCAACATAGCTAGAAACAAATTAAACGAAAGTATCTGATAAATATAGCGAATGAAAAGATATGCACAGAGAGAGAGAGAGAGAGAGAGAGAGAGTGAGAGAGAAAGAGAGTGAGTTAAGCAGACAGCGAGAAAGACAAAGAGAGAGAGAGAGAGAGAGAGAGAATGATACACAAGCTAAGAATGTAGTCCCTCTCTTGACACTCACCTAACGTACGTATGTAGATGGCATTGGTATCCTTCCTTGGAAACGAGACAGCTCCACGCCTCTGTGAAAGAACAAGGTACATGACGGTGTAATTACACATTTAGTAATTGAACATACCTTCTAATACACGCATACTTTTCTACATAGCTGCTTCACGTACGGAGAAGGGGGGGGGGGGAGAGGGAACTTAATTTGGTGAAATGACGCCAAGAACCTGGGGGAGACAACAAGAGTCTAGACATTAGACACAAAGCCACCCAACGCAACATGCAGTTATAGTGGACACTACGTCCCACAGAAAGCATCGAATAAATATCTTGACATATTCATGTACACCGGATCTTCTATGGCCTAAACAACCAAACATACATGTACAAACAAACAAGGGAAGAGGATGAAAACCGTGAAACCCACCCCAAGTCATAACACATGGAACTGTAGTGGAATTATTCAAATAATATGTCATTCCCTTACATCGACGCCCCTGTCTCTATATATAAGGCCTTTCGGTTCGTTCTTCCGCCACTGCTTGGCCCTGTTAAGATAATTAAAGAACAGCTGAGTCAAGAGTAGGCAAATACATATATATGCATATATCTGTATATATAATCGATTTTCATTGTCTGGCTTATTCCCAAGTCTTTCTACCTTAACTACGATTTCCTCGGAGCGTCGAGAACAGTTCGCCAGTCACCAAACGTATATTGGCTACAATTACTGGGGATGCACCGATCTATCATGCACACTAGTAACAAAGTTACAAGTGAAATTTTTCCAGACAGCACCGCAGTGTGCTTCCCGCTGACTTGGTATCTGCTGGCATGGCAAGAATGTGGCTTTTGGTACATCGCGGTTCAGATAACGAAAGATTTAGTTCGTCAAGCTGTGTGACTAACTCTGCGCATTAGCATTCATCCGCTTATATAAAACGGTGTACCACAAGACTCGGTCGTATACTATTTAAATTTCGTTTCTAAAGGGGTTGTTATATGTCAAAAAAAAAAATGCGTTTGTATATTTAATTTTCAAAACAAAAGAGTTATAGCTTTCAGAAGATCAAAACGTTGTCATTGTACTTTTTCGAGCACGTTGACTTTTTAATAGCGCTACTAGTTTTTAAATCTCAACGTGACAGACAGACGAACAGACTGCATAAAAACAATAATTCTTTTCTCCTTTGAACATAAACTTAAAAAAGAGAAACAAATAAACATATTAAAATGAAATCTGAATGTTTTTTTGTTTTTTTTTAAGTTTGTCGATACCTATCTTTCAACTAATTACTGAAAAAAAAAAAAAAAAAAAAACACTAATCTGATATTTACATCTGCCCTACACACACCTCTATAATATGAACACCATGACGAGGTCATCCTACACAGGAGACTCACTACAAGCGCGTCTGCTCCAGCAACAGAGCAAACCACTTTCCAGTCTGAGGAAGCTGACGGTGCCAGTGTCATGCGGCGTTAAGAGTGACAAACCACTGACCTGACAAGGGGGGGGGGGACTACGGAGACAACAACATCAAACATCAAAGAGTTGAAGCTAACTCGAGTCTGTGACAATTTTGATTAACACTCAGGGTTTCATGTGTTCCGGCTAACAAGCCAGAGAGCTGGGGCGCAGAGCGGTGGTAGCTCGACAAGACAAAAAAAAACAAACCAAAAAAAAAAAAAAAGCCAATAAAACTCGTGAGAGGGGAGACAATTCTGAAGTATCAAGATGAATTTATTGGAATTTCTCGACATTGAAAATATAAAAGTCATTCTTTTTCTTAAAATTAATTTTCATCTATCCAAGAAAAGAAATACAAGTCAGATTAAATTTGTTTAAAAAAAGGAAAAACTCCACATTTTTAGTTTGGGTGGAGATTTAAACTCACGATATATCTTGGATAACTAAAATAAAAACACTTAATTCGTTTTCGGATGTAATAAGCATATACAATTAAAAATGTAATATAATATGTATGGCTCCTTTCGTCTCGAAAGGCAATGGATGCGCCCAAATGAGTCACTGGTTTTGGCTTAATCTTGAGACGGGCAGAATCTGGTGTGGCTAATCAAGCCAATTCTAGAACGGCAGACTTTGCCACAATTCTTACATGTGTATGCCTCTGATTTAGGGCTAGCGGACAGGGCAGCTTTCTTTTTTTCCCTCTTGATTAAGGCCGCTTCAATTCTTTTGTTCTCAGCAAGGGTTGTCCCAGCACGCACAGTCTGTTTCCATGCACTCCGGTCTTTGGCAATGTTTTCCCACATACTTTCACCGATGCCTGTTGCTCTCATGTCTCGCTTGCAGACATCTCTATATGTTAGTCTTGGGCGGCCCTTGGGTCTGACTCCTTCCACAAGCTCAGCATATAAGATATCTTTCGGGATTCTACCATCTGGCATGCGGGTGACATGTCCGAGCCAGCGTAATCTTCTTTGAGTCAGGAGAGCATACATGCTGTTCATATTGGCCAATCTCAAAACTTCCTGATTGGAGACATGGTCCCTCCAAGAGATGCCCATTATGCGTCTCAGGCAGCGCAAGTGGAAACTATTCAATCTGTGCTCTTGGTACATGTATGTTGACCAGCTTTCACTGCCATAAAGGAGAGTGCTCACAACACAGGCGTTGTAGACTAGGATTTTGGTCGCTGTGGTCAATTTACCATTTTCCCAGACGCGCTTGGAGAGTTTTGCCAATGCTGTGGTAGCTTTTCCTATCCTTTTTGTCAGCTCGATGTCTAAGTCTAGGTTACTGACAATTGTTGAACCCAAGTAGGTAAATTCCTGCACCACTGAAAGGGTGTGGTTCCCAATTTGTATTATAGGTATTTCTGCGACGTCTTGTGCCAGGATTTCGGTCTTGGAGAGACTTATGGTAAGGCTAAACTCTTGACAAGCAGCTGCTAAGGCATTCACTAGCTTCTGTAGACCTCCTTGTGAGTGAGATACGAGTGCCGCGTCATCGGCAAACAGCAGCTCCCTTATCAAGATACGACGCCTTTTCGTTTTGGCTTTAAGACGTGCCAGGTTAAAGAGCCTTCCATCGGATCTGCTATGGATATATATTCCGTCTTCCATGGATTTAAAAGCACAGGTTAGTACAACTGAGAAAAAGATGCCAAATAGTGTAGGGTCCAGTACACATCCTTGTTTTACACCGCTCTAAATGGAAAATGACCTGGAGGAAGAACTTTCAAACTGAACAGTGCCCTGCATATCAGGTCAAAACTGAAGCAGTACCACATAGGAGAGAAAATGACTTGAATTCATGCCAAGTCTATTCGACTATACTTTATTTTAAACACAAACACACACACACACACAAAACCCACAACAAATCAGAACACCAACGTCTAATCCTTTGACTCATGACCGGACACAACAGAATGAGACAACATATGTACCGAAAGCTCAAAATTGGAACCAATGAAATCTGCCCATGTGGAGTGTCACTATAGAATGCTGATCATGTCCTTCAAAACTGTTCTCTTTACAGTGCTTTTTTTGTAAAAAAAAATAAAAAAAAATGTGCCAGTACTCAGTGATTGATTGCCTAACTTTTAATTACTAATAAATTAATACTATACGTTAAAATACAAGAAAAGTAATAATTTTTCCCCACATTCAAAAAGGTGCCGGTACACCGTACCGGTGCGTACCGTCACAAAAAAAAAAAAAAAAAGCCCTGCTCTTAACAATGAGGCCCGTACAAGACACTGGCCCCAAAGCACCCCAATAGAAAGAAAACTATATGGAGAGCTCCCCGATTTGGAAACCACTGTGCAGTTCATCTCATGTATTGGTCTAGAAATCTGAACACTCCAACATAAACATGAGAACCAAGAAGAAGAAGAATTTATTTTAAAACTCTAGGGATAACCATGACATATATGTTGTTGTTTATTTAAAAATAAAATTGTCAATAATTTGTTTGGTTCTTATCTACAGGCATATATTGACACGAATACATATGCCATCATATTCAGTGTCCGTGAAGATTGAATAAAACTCATATCTTGTAGGTAAATTTCAACAATTAATTATAGTTTTTTGTTTAATCAACTCACATGTTAAGTTATCTATTGAATCCTACGAGATGTTTTAGCCTTGACCTTGAAGCATACAGCCAATAAGATGACACAAATAGGAGAAAGAAACTCCACGCTGGCTAGAGAGTATGCAGACATTTGGACTCGTTCCTTCATTTTATGGAAATGTCTCTGAATATCCAAATCTGAATATCGAATACATGTATTGAAAATCGAAGTCTGAATATCGATATCGAAGTCTAAATATCGAATCCTGAACATCCACAAAAATATATTCGACTACAATCGTTACATTTACAATCATTTCTCTCTCTCTCTCTCTTTTTCATTCTTTTAGTTTTACCATTTGGTTCACCTCCAAATGTATGAAAAAAAATAATTAAAGCCTAAATCTTACTCAATGGTAGAGAGCAGTTAACAGTTGAATAGATTCACGTCTAGGGTAACCATGTGGGCAAAACATCAACACAGCGATCGCTTTCTACGGCACAATTCCACCGGAAACTGGAGTGCTGGGGAAATGACGTGCGAGTAGAAAGGAGTTGATTTTCCGGCTGGTTCGATCCGATTGAATTTGGAGGTAGCGGTTTGTTTCATTGTAGCGTCTGAGAGACAGCGCCACCTACCCGCACCATTAAGTGTTCTCTACCCTTCATTTTCTCTCTTACATGTCAATACTTCGGGGGGGGGGGGGAGAGGGGTGGAACAATAGGTAAAAAGGAGAGGAGGGTGGTGGGAAGAACAGAGTTTGGGGAATGCACAGACCTCTCTTCAAGTGTGCTGAAAAGATCCATGGCTGACAGGACACTAGCACACAGACACAACAGACATACACACGTAACACAAGCATACACACACTCACAAACACACATAAATTATAATATAAATAGATACATAGATAGATACAGAAAGATAGACAGACAGATAGACAGACACGCAGAAAAAGATTGGAAGGTAGGTAGATGGATAGATAGATAGATAGATAGACAGATAGATAGACAGATAGATTGACAGATAGATTGATAGATAAATATATAGATAGATAGATGGGTAGATAGATAATGTGCTTTACATAACTAGTTTAGTGACGCACCATCGATGACGGAATTTGAACGTGTCATCATAGTGACGTCATATAAACATAGAGACAGTGTTAGGGTTTTCTAAAATAATCAACAAGTTGTCATCGAGGTTCAAGTTTGACATCATTTAGTGACAGAGACTCGACTGTGGCCCATTCCGTATTAGAGCTTGTTTAAAAGTTGATTGATATGACACTCGCCCTGGGGCCCCGTGAATTGCTAAGGCCAACTCTGATTAGTCACTAGTGTACAAAGGGAAAAGAGAGAGTGAGAGTAAAAGGTTAAACATACTTACAAACTGGCAGACATGTTTACAAATATAGACAAAAGTACACATAAAGGCATACATGACATTCACTGTGTCATTTATATTGTTTAAAAAATTATTATCCAAAAAATGCTAAACATGAAACTGTTATTGTTTGGGTTTTTAAATAAATAAATAATAAAAAAAAAACAGCAACAAAAAAAAACAAACACCAAAAACAACAAAATCTAGCAGGTCTAATCTTGTACATTGACGTATACAGTTAAAACGAAATTTCAGTATTACCGAGGACTATCTCAATACACACAACTTTCAAATAATGGTAACAAAACTTGTTATCACTCCTTTCACTGGGTCCTCACGCGCTCGTCAACGAGAGATTTGTGTTCATATTCTATACCATCTCTTCACTGCACTATGTAAACATGGGTGTATCATGCAAATAGGGGTGAACTAGATAAAGATTGGTATACTATATAAAGATGGGTGTATCATGCAAATAGGGGTGAACTAGATAAAGATTGGTATACTATATAAACATGGGTGTATCATGCAAATAGGGGTGAACTAGATAAAGATTGGTATACTATATAAACATGGGTGTATCATGCAAATAGGGGTGAACTAGATAAAGATTGGTATACTATATAAACATGGGTGTATCATGCAAATAGGGGTGAACTAGATAAAGATTGGTATACTATATAAAGATGGGTGTATCATGCAAATAGGGGTGAACTAGATAAAGATTGGTATACTATATAAACATGGGTGTATCATGCAAATAGGGGTGAACTAGATAAAGATTGGTATACTATATAAAGATGGGTGTATCATGCAAATAGGGGTGAACTAGATAAAGATTGGTATACTATATAAAGATGGGTGTATCATGCAAATAGGGGTGAACTAGATAAAGATTGGTATACTATATAAAGATGGGTGTATCATGCAAATAGGGGTGAACTAGATAAAGATTGGTATACTATATAAAGATGGGTGTATCATGCAAATAGGGGTGAACTAGATAAAGATTGGTATACTATATAAACATGGGTGTATCATGCAAATAGGGCTGAACTAGATAAAGATTGGTATACTATGTAAACATGGGTGTATCATGCAAATAGGGCTGAACTAGATAAAGATTGGTATACTATATAAAGATGGGTGTATCATGCAAATAGGGGTGAACTAGATAAAGATTGGTATACTATATAAACATGGGTGTACTATACTTAATGGCCATCGAGTCCCTTTCCCCCAGTTTAAAAAATAAATAAATTGGCAATGTGATCTCGAGGCAAAAAAATGGGATCAGAATGGTCGCGTGGTATGCGCTCTAAACTGTCCTCTCGATGGTCCTGTTTCTGGGTTCGAACCCCCCCCCCTCCCCCACCGCAATCCTACGGGAGGTTAAGGCAATCTGAAAAAATCTCCGATTCTGAAAGAACATCCGAATCATATAAAACAAAACGAAACCAATAACAAACTTTACGAATTTAATTAATCATAGCACTACTCTTGATTTATAGGCCTATTCTGATTTTTTTAAAATTCGATTGGTATTATATTATTAGTAATAAAATACAAAACGAGATTTTCATATGTCTCAGAAAAACTATAAAAAAAGCTTCTTTTTTTTCTTTGGTGTATCCGGTGTACAAAATAAAGGCAGTGTTGATAAGGTATGCATTTTAAAAAGTAAAATAATAATTTATCTCTTTCCTTTATACTACAACATAATGACGTAATACTAGAGGGACCATTGCACTTTCACTCAGGAACGTAAAATGTATTTCAAAACAAACTGGCAACAAAAGCGGGTCATAAATGACACGGAGATCAACGGTCACGTGCCGAGTTATTGCTAACATTACAGCTCAATTCTTGATTTTTTTTATTTTTTTTTAGTTGGCAACAGTGACGTACAATTCATCGTCCTTGATATTGTTTAGTTTACATTAAAAATCTCCAGTATGTGTGGAAAAAAAAAGGGGGGGGGGGGAGTCTGGGGGAAAACAACAAAACCAAACAATGTCAAGGACGCTATACTGTAAGATAACTGTTGCCAACTCCATATTTTTTAAATATTGCTTTGAGCTACAAGCGGAAGAACTCAGACATTTGATTCCCTAGTGATAAAACCATGCACTCAAACATCAGTGGAGATTTTCATACATGGAGGCGAATCAATAAAGAGCAAGCTTTTTGGTGTATCCGGTGTACAGAGTACGCAAGCATTGATAAGCAAACTAATAAATAATCCATATAATAATGTTTTATGCACTTTCCAGCTCCGAGAATCAAATTTTAAAGTTATCTCGCTTGTAGCAGATTTAATTATTATTATGAAGTTGGCAACAATCATCTTTGAATATGGCGTCCTTGACATTGTTTATTTTTAATTTTTATTAGGAAAATTTCCCACAATCTTTATTTCTATTTTCTTGGGTTTCTCTTAAGGTTCCATTATACCATCACCGCATTTCTTCAGTTTTGCTTTTATTCTTTTTCTTTCTCAATTTATATAAAAGAAAAAGAAAAGTAGATAACTATAGGTTTGCAACGATTGCAAAAAAAAATTGAATCTATATAAAATCGCAATGATACGAAAAAAAAAAAGATAGGATAGGGTAATTCTAGAATCTAGAACATCGCATATCATCAATCTCTTTCTAAGACCGAGAACTAATAACATCCCCTCCAAAAAAAAATAAATCTAAACATGTATGTAATTACTTATCTGCTTTGACAGTCTTCTAGTCAAACAAATAATCACCCAGACATAACATTGGCACATATACACATAGAACATGGAGGCTGGTGAAAAAATGTTATATGGTTTCGTGGCTACAGTTATGTCATGGTATATGTGTTAATGAGCCCAGATATGTACATCTCATTTCGAGTGTATTTGCATTTGTTTAATTGCTGGGATTTAACCAAGCAGGCTGAATGTATGCAGTTCTAGTGGGCAGCGACTGCGTTATTTATTCTGGCAGGGCTTACATCTAGAAGAGATTTAAGGGTAAGAGAAGTGTAGGAGAAAAGAGTGAGAGAGAGTGAGAGTGAGAGAGAGTGAGAGAGAGAGAGTGAGAGAGAGAGAGAATGAGAGAGAGTGAGAGAGAGAGAGAGAGAGAGAGATAAAAATGTGCAAATAATTTCACACAATGATTTTAAGGAAGCCAAAGTTAGTGTCCCTTAGTTCCCAAACTACTGAAATCAAACAATTTCTGTAGCCGATTCTATTTCACTTTGCAGGCGTTTCCTAGCGTCGCCTCATCTCCTGAGACTCTGTGGTTATCGTAGTCTGACAAGAAGTTGTTACTGTTCAAGAATACACTGCAGCGCCACCTGTCAAGTTTTTTTTTCTGTGTGTATGTTCTGTTTAAGGTTTAGATTTTAGATGATAATGATATTAATGTAGACACACAGTGAGAAGGAGAGAGAGAGAGAGAGAGAGAGAGAGAGAGAGAGAGAGGAAGATATTAACTAAAGTGTATGAGTGGAAAAAGGGAGAGAAATATAGCACGATGTGCGTGTGTGCCTGAGAGAGAGAGAGAGAGAGAGAGAGAGAGAGAGAGAGAGTACAATTACATAGTCTCCACTCCTCAGCTAGAAAGATTCTAATAAGTTTCCAATCGATCGTAAAAAAAAAAGGACATCTGTCATAGGTCTCTAGCCAAAACATGAATTCCTTGACAACTCTGACATATTAACAACACTAGAAAACATTCAGGAGTATTTCTACACATACACACTAGGATATTTCTACACACATACAAGGGTATTTCTACACACACATACTAGGGTATTTCTACACACACATACTAGGGTATTTCTACACACACATACTAGGGTATTTCTACACACACATACAAGGGTATTTCTACATACACATACAAAGGGTATTTCTACACACACAAACTAGGGTATTTCTAAACACACATACAAAGGGTATTTCTACACACACATACAGGGGTATTTCTACACATACACAAGGGTATTTCTACACACAAATACTAGGGTATTTCTACACACATACAAGGGTATTTCTACACACATATACAAGAGATATTTTTATACAAACACATGTGAGAAAAAGAAGCTTTGACTGTTTACTTCCAGGGGATACTGTTACACACTGACACTTATCTACCTTGATGCACACAACACACTTCGGGTGTAGAAATATGTTTCCTCCCCCTACTCATTTTGTTAATAACCCGATACTCAAGTCAATCTGCATAAGATGAATCTCTATGGCGAGCAAGTGAGCTCACATATTACGAGAATACAAGGTCAATTCTGCTACGCTGGAAGAAATAGAGTGTATGCCACTGATCCAGTAGAGAAACAAATCTGCTATTGTTTTTGCACTGTCCATCTCATGATCTGTCAGGATCACATTTTCAAACGCTAAAAGCGTTATCAAGAACTCGATTTCACTATCTGCCAAGAATCGAGTTCATAATATCTGCAGATACTACTTTTGGTTTTATTAATTAACTCTTTCCCTCCGTAATTATTGTTTCACATTCAGACGGAATTCTTCATTTTGCTGATGAGTATTTCACTACCCATATTATGATTAAGCTTCAATAACTTTGTTGTGATCAGAAAATGTTTTAGTTGGTATAGGGTTAAAGGGGAATGCATGCTCCTTCTATATAACATAAAGAAAAGGTTTAAAAATGAAATATTAATTTAATGATGGCCAAATCAACGATGGTATCGTCGATTAGGAGAGAAAGAGTTAACACAAAATTCTTTCTTTGAATAAAACACAAATTTTTGAACACACCAGAAGATAACAAAAGATTCTTTCATAGACAATGTTTCAAAAAATGCTCTGGACCGTAACCTACGAGGTGGGGGGTGAGAAAGACTGGTAGACTAAAGCAAACCCCAAGAAGTAGATTAGAGGAACAAAGAAGCAAAGATGCCAGGATGGACGGGAGCTGACGGGAGCTGACAAGAACAGAAGCCGACGACGAAGTATTATTGTAGCCCTATCTGCTCCTCTGAGAGTTAAAAAAAAAGATTAAGTATGTGGATTATTAAAAGGAAAATAATCGTTGCGTATTGTATCAGTAGCGCTTGAAGTTTTTGAGATTTAAACGCAATGTGACTACATTACATATATTGCTTATCTGACGGGAGTAGCTAAAAATGTTTCAAATGTGTTGGTAACTTGGTGAGTGGTCTTACGAAAAGAAATAATATTGTTGTATAAAACTAAGCCTGCATATTGTCAGGGATCAATACAGTGACCCCATTCTACTTCAAAAGGTCAGGTCAAAAGAAAGTCACAGCAGTAAGCACGTGTTAATTATAATTAACCAATCAGAGTAAGAGGTCAGGAAAAAATGTCTCGAACATCAGTTTCCAGAAGGTCATAGCTAATAGTAATATTTAGAACAGAAGTCTCTAGGATTCTAGAAAAGACGATTTTAAAAAAAGGATAAAATTGGGGGAAACTAAATTAGTCTATGTCCTGATTTGTAACGGGTCCATAAGTCGTACTAAGGTTTTGAGTATTTTAATATCTTTGAAGTGAATTATTAGTGAAAGTGAAGTAGAAGTTAAGAAAATAGAAAAGGTCAGTAGTTTAGTTGTATCAGCAGGCGCGTAGCTAGGAATTTTCCATCGTTTGGGGGCCCGAGAGGCTTGACCTCTTTGGGGACCCCTGCATTTTTGCGTAATATTTAATTTTTAATATAAAAAAAAACACACATTAGGGGGCCCCTCTTAAGTGGGGGCCCGGGGGGATTTTCAAATTCTCACCCCTCCTTCCCCCCCCCACCCTAGCTACGCCACTGTGTGTCAGTATATTTTAAGTCCTATTACGTTGTGGATTTATTACTCCAGTGGTTTTATAAGAACATGTGTCAAGTAGTGCTGTAGTGTGAATGACTGAATTAATGTTTTAAAATGAGTTCATTAAAAGAAAGAAAAAAAAAGTTTTTTCAGTGTAATTTAGTCGTTGTATAATTCCCATGCAAGCGATTCTGTTTATGCCATTATCTATTCACAATGGAAAACTAAAAGCATTGTATTGTAAACACAACCATAACAACGACATCGTCACAAATTAGGCACCAAAAAAACTGTAATTGTCACATGTACCGTATGCACAAACTTATCAACATTGTTTATTAAGATGTAAAAGGCAGTTTCGTGTTAATCCGCCACTACGGATAAGACATTAGTGTCGATTTGTGTGTGACGTAATGTGACAATACGGTAAACCCGCGGGAGCCGCCTCTGAGATAATAATTTATCGGTATCACGAACGAGATAGATCAAGTCACGCCCACTATATTATTTGTTCCGGAATAAATCTGTGCATTTCATAACATCAAGCTGTACTCGGTAATCTGCCCTTTCATAACAAAAAATGCCTATCGCGTTCACTCCGCTACCTTGTCAACTTAATGTTAATATTTCCAATCCAGATTGAATGTCTGTCCCATTGAAGAAGTAGTCTAGACATCAAGACTTAAAATGACAATGTAGTACCATTGTAGTCTGTAGTGTATTTGTTGTCACCGGATGTTGACTTGTAGCACCAAACTGCTGGTAGACAACTAAACCGTTGAAGGCAGAAATTTATCTTAAAACTAATACAACTTCAAAAGCTTCCTTTCATGAACTAACGAAATAACACTTTATTAATAATATAGACAAAATCAAGTTAATATGAAATCAAACAAATGTACTAAACTTAAGTAATAATATTCTTTAACAAAATCTAACTCACTTCAATAACACAACCTTTCAGTCTCACGTTCTGGAGTCGTCTCCCTAACTAAGACCAAACGACGACACTGCCACCTTTGTTGCATCATTCAGAACCAATCACTAACCTCTTCCCAACGTCACTATAGGCCTATAAACACACACATACACGTAATCCCTAGCTATTTTGTACCAGTACTTTTTACTTCACGATAAAGATGGGTATAAGGTGTGCGCTGATCGGGTAATGAATATAATTTGAGATTTTAATTATTATTTTTTAAAATAGGTGCTGTTATTTTCACCGAAGACAAACATTTCTAGAATACTTCAACAACTCTGATTATCTCCCTTCAACCAAAGACTTAACTAATTGCCTTCATAAATAATGTTTTTCCCCCCTTTTTTTTTCAAGCTATATTTATACATTCCTATCTTCCCCCTGTGATTATCTCCCCCTCCTCTAAAAAAAGACAACAACCAAGAAAAGAAAGAAACTAAAAACAAGAAATAAACTAATTTTCTCCAGTCAGCATTTCGTTCAAGTTTCCATAAATTTATTTTTCTTCAGATGAGAAAGAAAAAAAACATTGGGCCGGGGAAGAAGGAAGGTGGAAGTATTGCGGATGGACACATCTGAAGAAAATGGCCAATTATGTAAAAATGTATTGACAAATCTTCTGTAACACACACACATTGGGAAACATAATTAAGAGAAAGAAAAAAGTGTTCAATTTAGTTTCCCGCCTAAAACGTTGACAAGATTGTTTCTGTATTTCTTGTGCATGCAGCTGAAGGTAGGCGCGGTGGCTGAGCGGTAAAACACTTGGCTTCCGAACCGAGGTCTCGGATTCGAATCCTGGTGAAGATTGGTATCTTTAATATCGGGATCTTTCGGCGCCACTGAGTCCAGCCAGTTTAATGTAATGGGTAGCTGGCACTAGTTGGGGAAAGTAATGGTGGCTGGTTGTAGTGATGGCCTGCTCGCTAACCCTTGGCCAAAGAAACCGAGGACCTTTACATCATCTGCCCCATAGATCGCAAGGTCTGGGAGGGCTACTTTATTTTTCTTTTTAAAAGTTTATAACTCACTTTATTGTTAGTTCGGGTTGGTCGTTGTGCTGGTCACATGACACCCTCGTTGACAGTTGACATCGTCAATAGATCGCAAGGTCTGAAAGGGGAACTTTATTTAACTTTATGCAGCTGAAGAGTTCGCCATGAAACAGTCACGCCTACATTGAGTTACAATCTATCCACATAAGTCATCCAAGGACTGGGAGAAACATACATTGCAAAGATCATGGGTCCAGCTAAGCAAATATATCTTCAAGTTCAAAGGTTATCAAAGTTCAACAACGTGTTGAGTACATAATAAAAGGCAACATTCAATCAAGTTAACGAACTTTTTCCCGAGTGATAATGTTCGGATATTAACGTGACAGCCGAGAATTACGTTTTTTAAACACCGTCTCCCTCCCCCTTTTATAAGAAATCGTAACAAACCTCCCCCTCCCCCAGCCTTTGTAAAAAGAGTTACATAACAAGAAAAGTCGAATTTTTCATCATGTTATCGACAGAAATGATGGGGAAAGTATCGACTTCTATCGGCGCTTTCATGATGTATTTCGTTGTTTCCACTACTGTACAGCGCAGAGGCAGCCAGCGACACAACTCGCAGTGTTCAACAAAACTAAAAAAAAAAAACAAAAAAAAAAACGATGAATATTTTGTCCATTAATGTTGTTTGTTTATTGAAGACCCGTGGTAAGTGGAAGGTCGGGCCAAGTCAAGGGACCACTGTACCTGTTAATAATAATAATTAAATGTACCAACCTACCAACCTGTTAACAAACATGGTGTGGATTGAAACAAACATAAACACGATTGTTAACGTGACAGAAATGATCTAAAAAGAGTTTTGTTATTTCAGTTGAATATTTTGGTTTGTTTTATTACGTAACAAATCTTCAGACCCCCCCCCCCCAAACCCTTGTAACAAATCGTAATAAATGTGTATACCCCTCTCACCCGTCACGTAATATCCGATAAGTTCCCTAACCCTTATAACTTCTACCACTGCTCTAGTGGACATGGCAGAAACAAAAAAATGTGAAGAACTTGTCTGTTAGGTGCATCCGATGTAGAAAATAAAGGCAATATTGCTACACTAAGTGTTTTTTTATTTTATTTTATTACAGAATAGGATCATTTTTGTGGACTTAAATTAAGCACTGCAGAATCCAATGTCCTGAGCTCTTCTGCTAATGCACGCACTAAATTATTTCAATATGGAACAGGCATTAGAGTTTTAAACACTTATTTAACAACAAATTCGCAACTAACTAGTGGCAATACAAGAGACTTGATACAAAGATCAATTGCTAGGCATTGAGATGTTATCATTATAGCCCAATTCTTTTTTTGTTTATGTTTGTTTAGCTAGCAACAGTAAAGTTCAAATTAGCGTCCTTGACATTTCTTGATCTATAGTGAACATTTCCTAAGCCTAACAAAACATGACCATAAAATGCAAGACGTTGTATACATTTCGTGTACCAGCAAAAAAAAAACCCACTACAATTCTAATTTTAAATCTGTCTAGACCTACTTGGAGCAAGCCAATTTAGAGATTACTGTGTATATTGAATTCAAGATAGTTATGTTATTTATGAAACATTTGAAATCAAGGATTCCTATGTAGATATCCTATCGTCATATCCAAACTATAATTGTGAATTAAGCGAAGACCAGAAATGGGGAGGACATATTATTGTGACATTATGAATAGAACGCCATTAAAAACACTAAAACTGTAGCCAAGAATAAAGTGGCATGCACTGACAGGAGCGTCTCCCCCATGACAGGCGGACAATGTTCATTCAGTCCTGACATCATGTCATTTCAATGTCATAGCACATAAAATGCCTGACCTCCCCCTCCCCACGTTCCAACACTTCCTCCATTACTCTCTCGCTTCCGGTCACGGGGCGTCTCATCTGCATACAATTCAACGGCACCTTACCATTTGAAAATCTTAACACTGTACACTCTAGCCACACGTGCCCGACAATACGATGTCAGTCTGGCGAAAAGAAGACTATATAATATTTCAACCGAAATACTGACCAACCGACCATAATGTCCAAGAAACAGTTCCTCACCATGGAGCAAGCTTACAATGCAAGATTTACCTATAGGCAACATGTTATAGTTGAGCCCCCCCCCCCCCCCAACTTATTTGAAGGACCCTAATAATGGTTTCAGTGATTTTTTCCAATCCTTTTTGAAAAAAAAAAAAAAAAAAGAAGGAACAATTGAAAAATCTTATGTTGATTACAAGGGCTCCATAGCTCAAATAGCTACAAGGGGGTATCATATCTCAAATAGCTACAAGGGGTGCCCCAGATCTCAAATAGCTAAGGGCCTTATTAGGTCTAGAGCATGAAAAATGAGCCCTTTTTGAATGGAATGTTATAGAGGTGGGTGTACGGGACTACGTTTTAGCTGTTTCCTCTTATGTGATTTTACAAAATAAAATAAAGTTCTCTTTTAGACCGTGCGATCTAAAGGGCAGTGACCACAGCACAATGACCAACCCAAACTAACATTAGAGTTGGGTAGACTCAGGGACGCCCTTAAAATCCCGAAGTTAAAAATCCCAGTCTTCACCGAAATTCGAGCCCGTGGCCCCTCGGTTCGGAAACCAAGCGCTTTACTACTCTACCACTGCGCCCCCGATCTGTTACAAAGAAGTGTTGAAATGGTCTCCATCTATTGACTATGTTTCTTGGAAACCGTAAACCATATCCTCTTTGAATGCCCCTTCCTAATCCACCTTAGGCAGACCCTACTTCCACTACAGCGCAACATAACCAACACCCTGTACGGCAGTGCTGAACAACTGAAGAAAACAGCACACATTTTTTCCCTTGGCACAGTCTGCAAAAGAGCTCACAGCTCAGCAGCAATAAAGCTGGCTAGAAGAAGAAGCAGCAATGTTTCTTGGAGAGTAAATCTTGGAGCCACAAACACAATTCAAAACTCCAAAGCGTCTAACACAGCACACCTTTACCTCATATAGTCTACAGTCAACTGTTTCGTGATCCGCCTGATACTTTGAATGTCAGTTGACTGCTGTCGAGTAAATAAGAACTGGTTTGTCATTTCATGAATGGACCTCATTCACCAATCGTAAACAAACAACATTTAGCCACGTGGTGCTCTATCTCTTCTATATAATTTACGATCTCATGTTTAATTCATGATGGTTGTCACGTGGCAGTTTTTTTCATTGTTTTATCAATAAGATCACGTGACTAAATGATGTTTGTTAACGATTGGTGAATGAGGTCCATTGTAAAAACTATATGAAATTAAACCGGACCCTTCACGTCCTGCTTATGATACTGTGTGAATCTACCACTGGAGTCCAGCACATTTCGAAATTCAGGCCAGCAGACAGTGAAATAAAAGTGTAGGCCTTGAGTCAGAAGTGCTCTCACGAGGCAAGAAGCCGGGACGCATTGAAACTTTCAGAAAGTGTAAATCGTGAGGGATGCAAATATGGCGTACATTGTTCAGGGAACACTAACAACCATGCTCATTGTGTAAGAGATCAGAACAAAATGAACATTTTAAAGTGTTGTTTTTTTCGACTTGAACGTTCACCTTCACCTATCCCATAAGTCTGTTGGACCATTGGGGGCACCACGCAACATATGTCGACCTTCTATCTCCATTCCTGTCTTTTGCCTTGGATAGAACCTCTTTCAATGGCAGGTCCGTCCATTCTTTTATGTTGTCTTCTTATCGTTTTCTGTGTCTGTCTCTTCTTCTTTTTCCTGGTACTGTTCCTTGAAGGAAGGTCTTTGCAAGCCCCAACACTTGAAATATGGCCATATAGTTTTAGTTTACTTTTTTTTTTTTTTACAATAGTTATCAGGTCATCGTGGGGTCAAATCGCTGTAGTAACCCTGTCTCTAATTTCTTCTTTTGTGATGCGGTCTTTAAATGTAATACCTAGGATCCTTCTGTTAAAAAAAAATAATTTTTTTTAAGTACCGTATCCCAAGTTAATCCCAACCTTGCCAGCCCGGAGTAGCGCTAGATAAAAGACCCTGCATTCTTCTTGACTGTCGCTACCATCAGGCGCTGTCTGTGCCGTTACCATCAGGCGCTGTGTGTGTCGTTATCATCAGGCGCTGTGTGTGTCGCTACCATCAGGCGCTGTCTGTGTCGTTACCATCAGGCGCTGTCTGTGTCGCTACCATCAGGCGCTGTCTGTGTCGCTACCATCAGGCGCTGTCTGTGTCGCTACCATCAGGCAGTAGTTCCAACAACCATACAAGAATACAGACTTGTTTTCACCTCTTTCCTTCACATTTAGCCATGCAGTTAGAGAAGTGGGATGTCACCTATCACTGCCCTACACTTCTGTAAGGGTTAGCATGTCTTCAGAGTGAGGGTAATTGAGTACTTCATCACATAATCCTCCACATCATGAAGATTATCACTAGACATTCTTGTGGGTGCAAACATACACATGGACGGTGCAAACATACACATGGACGGTGCAAACATACACATGGACGGTGCAAACACGTGATACTTATACACAATTTTCATGCACATTTACACACACACATACACACACATTGCTATAAGTAAGCACACAAGTTGCTATGCATGCACATGCACACACACAAGCAAACACACTGCCGTATACTTGCACTTTCAGGAAGATTCTAGAAATAAAATATCACTCTTTGGATCAGGCTTTTGTGATTTTACCATCACAAAAGAGATACAAGACACCGATAGCAAAGACAAACAGATACAAACACTCTTTTGTTTCCCTGGCGATCAGATCATTAAATAGAAACACTCTGATAGGCTGTAAACTTTTACATATAAATTATGGGTGAGTCTGGTGTGAATACATTATAGTTATAAAGTGTTGTTTGGTATAATGCACAAATTGTAAGACAAATTTCCTTACGGACAATAAAGATTATCATTATAATAATTTACCAATAAAAGTATTTCTTTAAATGGTCCAATCTCGTTTTTTCTTATAGTTTTTGTTTTCTCCCTCTCTCTCCAAAATGCTCCAAATTAAATCACACACATCAAAACCTCATCTCTATTCAACTCTTCTTGTACACCGCCCCGCCCTTCAAACATCAATTAGCAACAACTCAAACTGTAACACGTCAAAACAATATTTCTAACAAAAGTCTATTGTCATCTATGAACTATAACACACCATATTAAACGCATTTGTTAAGTCAGACGTGTGTGTGGTGGACTCCCATGCCCATACATTTGAGACTCCCTTTTCTTTTCCTCCCCCCCCTCTCCCCAACAGCGCGGCCAGTCATCTAAACCAAAGCTACTGTCTCACCCGACTACCGTCATTATCAGCTTCTGAAGCAGACACAGAAAACCTTGTAATAGCGTCTCGTTGCCATGGAGCGATTCTCGACACCTAAAACGTAGGGAGTAATCATTTTCTGATTTAAAAAGCCAAGTCTGCCCAATTATCCGATCTGCGATATTATTGAGGGAGATAGAAAACACGAACCCATAGCGTGGTAAAAAAAAAGGTTTAATTGTTGTTAACACAACGAATGACAGCTTAATGAGATTAAAAGAAGAAAGCTAGAGTATGCAGTGGTGTTGCTAAGGGTTTGCGAGGCGTGCGGACCGCATGGGATGATTAGAAACATGTTTGTTTGTAAAATATTTGACATGTTTCGGATGTTCCTTCAGAGTTGAAGATAATCAACTTCCTAGTCCAAACCTCCCGCAGAACGATGGAGAATGGCAGCGGGCAGGATTTGAACCCTGGACCATCGAGACATCTGAACGACAGTCCTGAGCACATACCGTGCGACCAGACAGCCATCTGATATCAATCCTATGACACCTATGGTAGTATGTTTAAAGTTTTTTTATCCAAAGTAAGCAATATGAGATTGCGATGTGGAATAAATGAAAGTAAGCAATATGAGATTGAGATGTGAAATAAATGATAACTATGTACCACGTATCAGTATCAGTTAAAACAATAGTATTGACATTGGATGTCTTCGTTACAACAGTTGATATCATTCGCTTCTTTAGTAGTTCTCCGTATATAACTTATGCACATGTAACTAAATGAAATTCAAATACTAGTTGTTTTAAAACACCACTAAGATCATTTGTAAGTATTGAACAGGGAACACACACACACACACAAAGTTGACGAAATGATATACCTCGTACCAATGAGGAGGCAGTTAGATCACGTGAGTCCTATAAGCTCTCTAAGTACAGTACGTGATTAGCATCACTCTAATGAGGTTGTGAAAGATTTCATACAAGGAGAAAGTAATCAAACGTTTTAATGACATAATCACCATCAAAGCAAACAGATAACAAACACAAAAGTGTACAGTCACGTGACATGACCCAAATGCTCTGCCAAAAAAAGTTCCGGTGCCAGAGCCCAAAGGAAGAAAAAAGCGGATGAAAGGTCACAACGGTTCCCCTATTCACACACACACACACACACCACTATCTTAAGATAGAAAATCATAGGCGCCAAAAGTAATATTTATGCATGCATATTATTTATGAAACTAAAACTTTACAAAATCAGGGGGTCTCACACGGCCAGTGAAGGGAAGGGCTAACTTGACCTAAGTTTGAGTAAAGGTATAAGAATGCGAGAATACTCACGTGGGTCAGGTCCGCGCAGCCACAAATTAGGACAGTCATGGTGCCGTTGACCTGCTTCCAGTCCGAGGCCTGCTCCTTGTGTCTCAGAATGCTAACACACGTGGAGAAAGGGAACATTGGTCACACACACTTAGGTCACTTTGTCCAGGGAGCTACCAGCCCGGCAGTGGCGCAGGGGCGTTAGCTCATTGTCCGGCAAGACGGGACGCAAACGTGAAGGGAAAAAGCCTCCTTATAGAAAAACTCCATGGCTAACGCGATCATGGGGCGCTTCAGCGCTCCCCGTGGAAGAAATCTCTAATATCCATCAATGTTTAAGACTGGACTCCGGCAAATGTGAAGAATCAGAAACCGTGCACATTAACACTATATACATCGGTGCTTTGAAGGATGAACAGCAGGAAAGCCTTGGTTAGCTGGCTCTGTGTTTTATATACGGCTAGAATTATGTTCAGTAAGTTACAAATGTAATGGAAGTTTTCTTATGTTTCTAGATGTCGTTAAAGTATAAGATTTTATATCTACAGAGAGTGGTTCCTACGGAGTATGTGTCTTTTGCTAGTTCGATCACCTGACACTGTGCAGATGAGTGGGTTGTAGACACAAATAAAAGAAACCAGAATACATTAATCTATGGTAGACAGACCTATAGATAGATAGATGTTAGATAGATAGATAGATATATAGATAGAGATAGAGATAGATATATATAAATATAGATAGATAGATAGATAGATAGATAGATAGATAGATAGATAGATAGATTGATTGATCGATAGATAGAAAGATAGATATATAGATAGATAGATAGATAGATTGATAGATTGTCAAAGTAAATCTAACACTGTTAATAAAAATTCTACTTGGTATAAAATGTTACAGAAGCTCGAGTAACATCCTCCCCCTCAGAGATGTATGAGGTAAAAAAGAATGCAGCTCTATGCAAGATTATCTCCAACCAATGACGCAAGTCTATTATAGCCAATGACGCGTCAAGCAACAATCACTGACGCAATCCCAGCTACAACCATTGACGCAAGTTGAACAAAATAAAAACAACAAAAAAAAAGGCAATCCCTCAGCCGCTAATAAGACTCCAATGCTCCAACGCTGGTAGCCAACACTGTAGGGGAACATGATTTTATTCAGCCGTGGCAACTTAACAGAAACACGAGCAAGAAAGAGAGGTGGGGGGGGGGGGAGAGAGAAACGCACGTGACTTCGTCTGTATTTGCACCTTTGTTGCTGTGTTGTTGTTTTTTTTTTTTGCTTTCTTCCAATGTAGATTCCCTATCTCGTTTTTTAAGTCATCCAGCAGATGGTAAAGCAAGGGAAAGGACGCCACGGGGCCTGGGGAAGGGGAGGGAGGGTGAGTAGGGCGGATACCTTAGCGAGTATGTGTGTGCGTGGATGCGTGGTTCAGGAGCTGTTGACCTTGCTAACACGTGGAGGATAGGGTTAGAACGTGATCTAAGTGTACTCATCATTGGAACAAAGAAAGACAACTCCAGAAGATAAAATAAGAAACAGCAGATAATTAGACTTTCTATGAATGTTTTGTTCACACGACATTGTATCTACCTGGCACCCAAGGGAATGCCGCAGCCGGTAGAACTAAGGCGATGACGTAGATGAAGACAAAGACACGCGGCCGCTTTCATTAGTTCACTAAATAAGATAAGATAATTTTATTGATCCAATCAAATGGAAATTCAGTTTGACTACAGTTGACAACATCAGCGTAACTACTGTAACAATAACAGTATAGATGAAAGATTCGAACAACATTCACACACGAAACACTTACACACTCACAACCAGCGCTTTATGAATTTGACTTCTAAATCAGCACCAAGACAAGGTTGCCTCTCGGCCAGCACTGTAAGAAACACACCAACCAACATCTGTTACACTACAAGCATGCTCAGTGTAACAAAATCTTCACTATACAGAAGTTCACTTTACGCAGCTTAAACCCTAACTTTGATGTAACACATTTTTAAAGCATACCCTCTATCTAACACATCATACATAGAAGTTCACATTTACTGCACAGAGTAACTTTGCTTCCAAGTTAGAGCTTAACAGAATGTTAAAGTTTGTACAATACATGTCAAGAACGTATTGTTCAGCGAGGCTTACTAATTATCTTAAGCCACAGAGTATACAACACATAGGAGACTGTATCCAGACAAATGAACAGTGATAGGTAGAGGTCAACGTTTGACCCCGGCGAGATGACACAGCAGCGAGTGTTCTCTGGAATCTACGCGTATAAACAAAGACAGGATGTGACGTGTCCTCACGTGTTGTTCCAGGGGACAAACAGATCTAAGAAGGGGGCAGTTACTAATGAACAGTGACAGATGGAGGTCAGTACGTGTAACTCCGGCTTGATGACACTGCAGCAGGTGTTCTCTGGAATCTACATGTAAAAACAAAGACAAAATGTGACGTTTCCTCACGTGTTGTTCCAGATGATACTAGCAGTGTTTGTGCAACTTTGGAGGAGCGATTAGGGACTCTATATAAGCCAGAGAGTTAATGTGAAAGTCAGTCGTGAGTGAGTCGTCGGTACTGTTGTCTACTGTGCGAGACAGTAGAAGAGAGATGTGTACCACTCGATGCAAGTTAACTAGGGTAGAGTTCACTGGAGTGGACTACTGTCGTTAAAGTCTATACAGAGAACTACAGTGGACTTGAGCCGTTACAGTCGATGTAAGACGTGTGCGGCTCTGATTCGGTAGACTTTGAGTACGACTTGGTTCAGCTTTGGGAGACCTGGAGCGACTCTGGGAAGTGTGTCGTTGGTCTGTTCTGTGGAATACGGCTCTATGCAAGTTGAGAAGACATGAATTGCAACGAAGTGAAGAGATGAATTGCAACGAAGTGAAGAGATGAATTGCAACGAAGTATAGCTAACTGTAAACTGACAGATATTGTACAGTCTTCTACGCTACATGTTACAATAACAAATTGTTAGAGTTAATAGTCAATAAAGTTATATCAAGCTGAAAGTTGAGTCGTCAAGTTCTTTACAGTGTTTTTATTTGTGTGCCTACTAGTACATTTAGCCACAAGATTCAGAAATACGTAACAGTATTTATTTACCAGAGCGAAGAATTATCTAACATGAGGTATGCGATGCCATCTGGCACAGGGAGCGCATACCTACATAATAAACAATTACACTGGAATCCACCCTACAGATGACCTACCTGTAGCAGTGCCTGTATATTTATATATCTAGATATCAACACACAAACATCTAACCACATAATAATCTCTGCGGGTTGGTTTCCATCGCTTTAAGTATGAGGAATTATCGACCCCGTTTGCGCCGTTCGGGATATGAACAACTCGTCTCGCGGTGTCCCCTTTTTGAAATCCCACGAGTTTTTTTGACTACTAGATCTAGATCTAACCACTGAAACGATCTTTGCACGAGGATGAAGCGACGGGATTATCCCCCGAGTTTTTTGAGGGAAGAATATCTGCACTTTATCTCACACTTCGTATGTAGCACACGCGCCACGCCAGGTCTACTGGGCGGGCAGAGGAGGGGAGAGAATGCATCAATCGGCACGAGCGAAACAGAACACAACAACGTGACATCGCCGCACATCATTCACCACAGCAACACGTGAGCGCTGTAGTCCCCCCCCCTTTAGGCTCGGGGGGGGGGTGAGCACACACTAAGACCTTTGGAAGAAGTGGAACCCACACAAAAAAAAATGAAGAAGAAGAAATGCTAAATGGATAAGAACAAGACACACTGAGTCCGCAGCGCTGGAAGTAGAGACTAGCATCGACGGCCACGAGGCCTGCGGCCACTTGAGAAATGCAAATCCATTGGAAAGGGGGTCGATAGGTTCTAATGAACACACCGGGTTATTGCCGGACAAACTCCAGGCCACACACTTGCTCGCCTTCTCCTCCTCCTCCTCCTCCTCATTTGGCCGGAAGTTGAAGACAGCGGCTCCAAAGACAAGAGTGTGGTGACAAGCTGCGTCCGAGGGAGGGGGGAGACTCTCTCTACCAGCCGAAGACTCAAAAAAAAAATTGATTTTTAAGCTATCATTGCGCCTGCAGGGCCGATTTCTCGGGGGTTAAATCCGGCAAATGATTGTGAAGACGCAGGGTGTGAGCTGGGAGGGTCTAGTCCATCCAGTCAAGACAATTTTATGGGTCAAGAAAGCAGTCAATGAGTAACTTGTAGATATCACCAGCCAATGAATCAAGCAAGAAAATGGCACATCACATACTAGTAAACAGATTGTGTGTGAAGTGACTTGCAAGTCATCAGATAGTCATTGGTTAAAGTGTGTGTGTATGTGTGTTGTGTGTGAAGCCTACGTGAAAAACAAGCAAAATATAAAAAAAAAGAATTAATAAAAAGTTTATATTAAATGAAGGGAGACCACCGTTCAATCGCAGCCATATCTCTCAATGTAGCAATTTTTTTTCCCTTTTTCTAAACACGACAAAATTAATTTATCACCACTAATTGATTTAATTAATTTGGCTAATTAACAAAAAAGATTCATGTGTTGTCAACGACAATGATAATTGTGCAAAATATCAACTTGATCCGAGAATGGGAAGTGGGAAAGACAACGTGTCAAATAGTGAGTATGTTCACTTTGTGAAAAACTAAAAAAAAAAACAACAACTTGCGACCTTACAAGAGTCTACCCAGCTCCTATGGGTACCTGACACAAGTCAAGGGAAAGGCGATTGGTCGTTGTGCTGGCCACATAAAATCCACGTTAACCATGGACTACAGAATCAGATATGTCTCAGAGGATACCGAAATTTTAAATACCAGTCTACACCAGGATTCGAACCCCAGACCACTCGGTTCGGAAGCCAAGCACTTTACAATCCAGCCACCGCAAACCCCTAATAAACAAGGTGGAATTTTTTTTTTTTTAAGTCAAACGTCAAGACCAAGTTCTTTGTGAAAACGAAACAAATAACAGTAACTCTTGGTCTAGTCATTAGCCGGCAAACATGTCATAAAATGTGTTAGTGCAATAAAGGCTGCAGAGACTTGTATCACTAGAACGTGACTTGTACACGCCATCCCAAACTATTTGTCAGACTTGTCTAACTAGAGCTGGCACTCACCTACTAGCTACAACTGTTTTCAAACCCTTGATCTACAGAACCGTACAGGAAACATAGTTGCCAAGGCGCATGAAAGCGAATTCTGGGTTACTATGATGTACTAATGTAAAAAACAGAAAACAGTCAAAATGTACAATCTCCCCCCCCCCCCACCCCTTTCTCTCTCTCTGACCAGCTCCACATAGTCTAGAAATTTTGTTTAGAGAAAGATGGAGTCAGGGGCTTCAAATGCTTTGACTCAAGTTTTATGTGAGGGACCACGACCGAATGCTGATGAAATATTTCTTTAGACCAGCGGTTCTCAACCTTTTAAGCTCGGCGACCCCCACTCGGCAGCGACCCCCCCCCCCCACACAGCAAAAGAAGAATAGACAAAAACAATCCATATTTTCGATGGTCTTAGGCGACCCCTGGCAAATCGTCAATTGACCTCCAAGGGGGTCGCGACCACAGGTTGAGAATCCCTGCTTTAGACAGACCTCCGAGAAAACAAGAAAAACATTTTAAAAATACCTCCATTTTGCAATTTAAAATAAAATAAAAAAAAATAATTTAAAAAATTTAGCCCAAAACCGGGTATCGAACTCGTGATTTGACGCCATCAGATTCTTGAAGGAACGATTCTACCCATTAGGCCACCTGGCATTGCCTAAGATTGGTCCTTTCATTATACGTATCTGATTTAGAACTCTACATCTAGATCTAGAATCTAAACGTAATGTACAGATCGTTTTACGTAAAAATATAAGCAGAGCTTAAGGTGTATCCTAAACTTTCAGCAATCTCAATTGATAGTAAATCAATAACTCCGTTATAGGTTCACTATACATATACTTTTAATCCAATTTATAGCCCAATTTAAATGTATTCGATTTTTTACTTGAAAAATGATAACGGTCAAACCAGAGTATTCCCCGTGTGGCCAACAAGCAATTCTTTTCTCGGCGGTATACATCCATTGTTAAATTTCTAGAGAAATCGTTAGATCCGTTTTTGAGATCTGCGTCCAGGTTCCGCCTTCCACGAAGTTGTAACTTTAACAGAGGTATTGTAAAAAAAAAAAGAACATTCCGTGATATCAGAACTGCTAAAACAGCTCATTAATGCGATGAGATGACAAAGTCATTTCTTTTAATTAATAGGAACAAAAAACATTGGTCAGTTGTAAGGCACTTGGCATAGAGACGCACTATAATTGACGGACATTGAGCGCGTCATTTAGCGACGCCATAGATAGTGGGGTAAGGCTTGTTGGTGTTAATATAAGTCAGCTGGTGCTAGGACATCATATACCTCTATGATGAAATATTTTTTCCCTTTTTGATAACAAAGAAATATAATTAATCATCGATATTTAATAATTTAATATTTAAACTAATTCCTGTTTTGTAAGGGACAATGAATAACAGTACAACAGGGCAAAGTTTTAACTTGATCTGACGATAGGAAGTGGGAGAAATAACGTGTTCAAAATTTGTATCAGACAGACAGACAGACAGACAGAGTGAGTTGATATACACTTTGTTGATGGCACTTCTTCGCGCACACTGATTCATATAATGAAAATGTATTTATAGAAAAAACTCAGTATTGACTGCCTCTACCATTTTTTAAAAATAATTTCTATATCTCAAAAACCTTTTAAAAATATAATCTACATTCTTTAACCTTTTCGTGGTTATTTTTTAGTGAAGAGAATTTCCCGCTCTTGCTTCATGTCACGCCGCCATTTTATTGCTTCGCGGAGTCTTTGACGTCATTCGTGACAGCAGGTCAAGCAAAGAACGTATCACATAATGTGTCGCTCTGGAAGAGAAAGCAAACTTGGAAATAATAGTTGACCCTTGGCTACTTGAGAACGGATTATTGATCAAACAGCCAACGTTTATACCACCATATCATTTTGTTGTATTTCTCGAAGGTAGAAACCAGTCAACTAAAAAGAAAAGAACTGAACAAGACACCGAGTTGGTCGAATACTTTCCCGCTATTAATGACAGATAAGTCTCATAACTTTCGACATAGCATTACATATCGTTTAAATTTATGTTTTAAATAACAGATGTACCCTTAGAAAAGATTATTCCGCGCCTTTTTTTTTTTAAAAATCCATGTGTTGACTTAGTCTTACATGTTAATATTAGGGATTATACTAAGTCAACCCGAACCATGCTCTAATGGCACATTCTGTGTGTTTATTTATTTATGTTTACTAATTCATTTCATTACACTTTGTCATCAGTGTATATACAATAAAGAAATGCCCTTGTACCTTAGTGAACTGATCACTCCGTATGTCCCTCAGAGAGCTCTGAGCTCAAAGGACTCAACGCTTCTTGTCCTGCTACGTTTATCCCTCAAAAGTCTGAGTGCTTTCTCAGGGCACGGACCAAAGGTTTGGAACTCACTTTCCATTGACCTCAGACAAGTTGCTACATTACATTAAAGAAGAGCATAAGAAATATCTGTTTAAAACTTCAAAAGTAAAATAAATTAGTTTGTCATTTTAGCTCTCATGTTTATGTTTGTAATGTTATCACAGCGCCTTGAACCTACATATTGTTTGTTAACAGCGCTCTATAGGGTTAAAGTATTATTACTATTATTATTATAAACATACTGAACTATTCTCAATAAGTTATAACCATAATATAAAGCTTTGTTTGTGCCAATAGAAATTTTTTCTTGTTTAAAAGATTCGTTTTTTCTTTTCAACCGTGAACCAATTAGCAGGCTCCTCACTGCCATAATTAAACACAATGCCAATTAGTTTTACTTGTGTAATGCAGTTATGTAAAAAACAAAAACAAATCAATAGCATGTTACAAGCGGGACTCCGGTAATGTGATCACTGTGTTAGTATATTCTGACTTCATGAAGTGAACGCTGAGATCAATACAAAATAGGATTGTGTGCTTCTAAGTTAAAGTGCACATAGAAAATATATTTATAATCACCCTTTTATAATTCAACAAGCAAAAATGGCGATATATTAATGCGAACTTCTGTGTTAATTAACACAATGAACTAAAAAGACAACCAAAAAAAAAATCTTGAATTTTTACTATTAGAAAAAAAAAGGTTACTGCAGTACAAGAAGAACATCGCTGTGCTGAAGTCATGCTGTAAGAACATCGCTGTGCTGAAGTCATGCTGTAAGAACATCGCTGTGCTGAAGTCATGCTGTAAGAATATCGCTGTGCTGAAGTCATGCTGTAAGAATATCGCTGTGCTGAAGTCATGCTGTAAGAACATCGCTGTGCTGAAGTCATGCTGTAAGAATATCGCTGTGCTGAAGTCATGCTGTAAGATATCGCTGTGCTGAAGTCATGCTGTAAGAACATCGCTGTGCTGAAGTCATGCTGTAAGAATATCGCTGTGCTGAAGTCATGCTGTAAGAACATCGCTGTGCTGAAGTCATGCTGTAAGAACATCGCTGTGCTGAAGTCATGCTGTAAGAACATCGCTGTGCTGAAGTCATGCTGTAAGAATATCGCTGTGCTGAAGTCATGCTGTAAGAATATCGCTGTGCTGAAGTCATGCTGTAAGAATATCGCTGTGCTGAAGTCATGCTGTAAGAACATCGCTGTGCTGAAGTCATGCTGTAAGAATATCGCTGTGCTGAAGTCATGCTGTAAGAATATCGCTGTGCTGAAGTCATGCTGTAAGAACATCGCTGTGCTGAAGTCATGCTGTAAGAATATCGCTGTGCTGAAGTCATGCTGTAAGAACATCGCTGTGCTGAAGTCATGCTGTAAGAACATCGCTGTGCTGAAGTCATGCTGTAAGAATATCGCTGTGCTGAGTCATGCTGTAAGAACATCGCTGTGCTGAAGTCATGCTGTAAGAACATCGCTGTGCTGAAGTCATGCTGTAAGAACATCGCTGTGCTGAAGTCATGCTGTAAGAACATCGCTGTGCTGAAGTCATGCTGTAAGAACATCGCTGTGCTGAAGTCATGCTGTAAGAACATCGCTGTGCTGAAGTCATGCTAAGAACATCGCTGTGCTGAAGTCATGCTGTAAGAATATCGCTGTGCTGAAGTCATGCTGTAAGAATATCGCTGTGCTGAAGTCATGCTGTAAGATATCGCTGTGCTGAAGTCATGCTGTAAGAACATCGCTGTGCTGAAGTCATGCTGTAAGAATATCGCTGTGCTGAAGTCATGCTGTAAGAACATCGCTGTGCTGAAGTCATGCTGTAAGAACATCGCTGTGCTGAAGTCATGCTGTAAGAACATCGCTGTGCTGAAGTCATGCTGTAAGAACATCGCTGTGCTGAAGTCATGCTGTAAGAACATCGCTGTGCTGAAGTCATGCTGTAAGAACATCGCTGTGCTGAAGTCATGCTGTAAGAACATCGCTATGTTGCAGTCAAGTATCGATATCAAAATGTTCCAAATCATTTTGCATGAAGTCCCATGAACATTTTGATGCTGCAGTCAAGTTTATGAATATCGCGATGTTTCAGTCATATTGTAAGAACATCTAGATGTTGCAGTCACGTAAGAAAATCACGACATTTGCAGTCATGTATGAACATCGCGAGGTTGCAGTCATGAGCTGACAGAAGAAGGAAAAAAAAGCCAATAAAAAAAAAAGAAGAAAGCCCAAAAAAAACAAAAAAAAAAACAGCTAATTTGGAAAGTCTCACCACGTGACTGGGTACCTGGAGAGATTGTTTGTTTTTAATAACCCAGCATTAGAACTGCTATCTACATCAACATAAGAACTCATCCCTTCTGCAAGAATGCAAGATCTAGAGCCACGACCAGCAGAAGTAACAGTAAGCATGCCTCTTACCTTTCTAGCTCCATAACGACCAACTGAAACACACACGCACGCACAAAAGGTCAAGGAGGAACTGGAGTGTGAACTAATGACAGGGGATTGTGGGTTATAACGTTGGCGGAAAGAAATGTTGTGCTGAAGCTTTAGCAGAGGTCACAGCTTGCTTCTGACACCATAACTTATGAGGTGTATGCTCTGACACACGCAACACGGGCCTTGCACAATCGTGAGTACTTCTAATCACGTGTAATCTGACTTGTTAACTGGGTACGAGACTAACATATGCTTTCCCTCACCCCCTCCCATCCCCTGTAGAATCGATAGTTACATTTTTTTGGAGATGTTATGTTTAATATACAATGATATATCATATGAACCAGATATTCTCATGGAGGGGGCAACATGGGAGTGAGGGCTACAGAAGAACTTTAAAGGGGGGGGGGGAGGGGTTGAGTTTTTGGCACATCGGCATAATGTAGGCCATGTCGTGCCCGTAATCCCTCCGGGGAGGAGGGGGACGCAAAGATTTTGTTTTCAGATGTTAAGCTTGAGATTGGTGCATAACATTTACACGAATGTAATAAGATGTACAGTGTCTTCTAATTTTTACAAAGCCTTATCAACTCACTCTGTTTGTCTGTCTGGGTGAAACCTTGTGCAGATAATTTCTCTCGTTTTCTCATTCTCGGATCAAGTTGAAACACTGCACGATTACACATTGTCGATGATGGCACAGGAGTCAATGCACAATTATTTCAATCAATATGTCATAATTAATTAATTCCGATTTATATAGAGACAGTAGGGCCTACCAAGCTAAGGCGGCCTTTTCGTTCGCTAAAATTTTAAAACTAACAACAGACTGTGAAACCTTCTACTTTTATAAGCACTTTGATAGCTCAGTGGTTTATACTGCGGTGTTCCATTACGGAGTCTCGAGCTCGAACAGACTTGTTTGTGTGTGGTGTACTCACGTATGACGTTGACCAAGTGGATATGATCTCGTTAAAGGTCCAAATTAACACGGACTAATCTAATTAGTCTAATCTAATTTCAAAGTAGACGTGTATACATTACAAAGTATACACAACACAATACTAAGTGGAGAAGATCATACAAGCTTCCGAACATATTTTTTTTTACAAGAACAGACGATTGAGCCTACGGATTACTTCCACTGAGACAATGCCCCTCTATGTAGTGATTCTAGTCACCCACTTTAGGCGACAGACGGAAAGAACAAAACTGACATCACGAATTCAAACCAAGTCTGTAACTTAGAGATACAGAGTTTTCAGTTTTCAGAGTAAAAACATCTTTATTCTAGTGACTGAGACCTGAATGTTCCGGTTCGTAGCAAAGTGTTTGAACATCTGGGCTGGACTTGTTATAAGTTCATGTGATGTCTCCTGTTGTTTATTGGTATAGTCAAACTCGGTACAGATATGAATACACCAGCACAGACGCGTGAAATCTTCTGATCGTAATAACTGATGATCATCAGACGCAAACGTGGATTACATTACAAATAAAAAGTACTTTATAACGACTTTCAAGTCTTCAACATTCAATACAGGAGTGAACAGAACAATACGTTGTATATTTAATTCGATTTCAGAAGATCAATAACATGTTGAATTTATCAGATCTAAATGTACGAGAAACGTGGAAGGACAGACAGACAGCACAAAATTTATGGTGGCCGCTAATAAATGGAGGAAGCCTTAGCTTGTGCGACAATTATCTGTAGAACGCCATCAAGCAGCAGATAACTTTGCTCCCATAGGAGTCGCCAGACACACGAGAGGGCACAAAACCGCAGTGCCACCCCTGGATGACGAAAGTGGTCATGAGCCAAAAAGAGCCAAGTGATATGTTGTACTCTGCAAGCTAGTACTTGGCCTTCAATGAAGTGATATGTTGCACTTAGCAAGCTAGTACTTGGCCTTCAATGAAGTGATATGTTGCACTCAGCAAGCTAGTACTAGACCTTCAATGAAGTGATATGTTGCACTAGTTCTTGGCCTACAATGAAGTGATATGTTGTACTCAGCATGCTAGTACTAGGCCTTCAATGAAGTGATATGTTGCACTCAGCAAGCTAGTACTTGGCCTTCAATGAAGTGATATGTTGCACTCAGCAAGCTAGTACTAGACCTTCAATGAAGTGATATGTTGCACTAGTTCTTGGCCTACAATGAAGTGATATGTTGTACTCAGCATGCTAGTACTAGGCCTTCAATGAAGTGATATGTTGTACTCAGCAAGCTAGTACTTGGACTTCAATGAAGTGATATGTTGTACTCAGCAAGCTAGTACTTGGCCTTCAATGAAGTGATATGTTGCACTCAGCAAGCTAGTACTAGGCCTTCAATGAAGTGATATGTTGTACTCAGCAATCTAGTACTAGGCCTTCAATGAAGTGATATGTTGTACTCAGCAAGCTAGTACTTGGCCTTCAATGAAGTGATATGTTGTACTCAGCAAGCTAGTACTTGGCCTTCAATGAAGTGATATGTTGCACTCAGCAAGCTAGTACTTGGCCTTCAATAAAGTGATATGTTGCACTCAGCAAGCTAGTACTTGACCTTCAATGAAGTGATATGTTGTACTCAGCAAGCTAGTACTAGGCCTTCAATGAAGTGATATGTTATACTCAGCAAGCTAGTACTTGGCCTTCAATGAAGTGATATGTTGCACTCAGCAAGCTAGTACTAGGCCTTCAATGAAGTGATATGTTGTACTCAGCAAGCTAGTACTAGGCCTTCAATGAAGTGATATGTTGTACTCAGCAAGCTAGTACTTGACCTTCAATGAAGTGATATGTTGCACTCAGCAAGCTAGTACTTGACCTTCAATGAAGTGATATGTTGTACTCAGCAAGCTAGTACTTGACCTTCAATGAAGTGATATGTTGCACTCAGCAAGCTAGTACTAGGCCTTCAATGAAGTGATATGTTGCACTCAGCAAGCTAGTACTAGGCCTTCAATGAAGTGATATGTTGTACTCAGCAAGCTAGTACTAGGCCTTCAATGAAGTGATATGTTGCACTCAGCAAGCTAGTACTTGGCCTTCAATGAAGTGATATGTTGCACTCAGCAAGCTAGTACTAGACCTTCAATGAAGTGATATGTTGCACTAGTTCTTGGCCTACAATGAAGTGATATGTTGTACTCAGCATGCTAGTACTAGGCCTTCAATGAAGTGATATGTTGTACTCAGCAAGCTAGTACTTGGCCTTCAATGAAGTGATATGTTGTACTCAGCAAGCTAGTACTTGGCCTTCAATGAAGTGATATGTTGCACTCAGCAAGCTAGTACTAGGCCTTCAATGAAGTGATATGTTGTACTCAGCAATCTAGTACTAGGCCTTCAATGAAGTGATATGTTGTACTCAGCAAGCTAGTACTTGACCTTCAATGAAGTGATATGTTGTACTCAGCAAGCTAGTACTTGGCCTTCAATGAAGTGATATGTTGCACTCAGCAAGCTAGTACTTGGCCTTCAATAAAGTGATATGTTGCACTTAGCAAGCTAGTACTTGACCTTCAATGAAGTGATATGTTGTACTCAGCAAGCTAGTACTAGGCCTTCAATGAAGTGATATGTTATACTCAGCAAGCTAGTACTTGGCCTTCAATGAAGTGATATGTTGCACTCAGCAAGCTAGTACTAGGCCTTCAATGAAGTGATATGTTGTACTCAGCAAGCTAGTACTAGGCCTTCAATGAAGTGATATGTTGTACTCAGCAAGCTAGTACTTGACCTTCAATGAAGTGATATGTTGCACTCAGCAAGCTAGTACTTGACCTTCAATGAAGTGATATGTTGTACTCAGCAAGCTAGTACTTGACCTTCAATGAAGTGATATGTTGCACTCAGCAAGCTAGTACTAGGCCTTCAATGAAGTGATATGTTGCACTCAGCAAGCTAGTACTAGGCCTTCAATGAAGTGATATGTTGTACTCAGCAAGCTAGTACTTGACCTTCAATGAAGTGATATGTTGTACTCAGCAAGCTAGTACTTGGCTTTCAATGAAGTGATATGTTGCACTCAGCAAGCTAGTACTTGGCCTTCAATGAATCAATAGACAATCTGATTACTCCCATTCATTACACGATCTCGTGAGCTGCTCGCGTTCAATCTTTGACCAGAGTTATGTTTCTCTTTGTAACCACTTTTCTCACATTATTATCACTTGAGTTGTTATTACCAGCCAGTCCTGTCTGAAGATGCTCGGTAGGGAGAAAGGGACAACTTGTACTTGGTATTATTGCTAAATACACGAGTAATAACGCTGGCCTAAGTTTCAATCTAACACGTTAGATTCCATTTTCTATCTTGTTTTTGTGTGTGTGTGTGTGTGTTATTTAAATTGTTATCAACTTGTTTCAGTTCAGTTCATTTTTTTTCTCTACTTTGTAATTTGTAATTGTCCTAAGAATAAGTTCAACACTTTTGGAACTCCAGGCCCATGGAAGCTCCCTTTATTAGTTTTGTCTGAAAGGGATCCACCGGGGGACCCCACCTCCCAATTCCTTCTCATAGCCATACCAGTGTGCGGGTGTCAGCCATAAAACGACCCCTAGAGCAACGGAGTGTGGATAGTCACATGATTGTTGGGGCTCTCTTCCATCCCCGCCAGTGCAATGGACTCTGTCCTTAGACACTCCAACAAGAATCTGTTTTTGCTTCTCTATTGGACGTGTTTGTTTTTAAAAGAATGAACTACTCCATCTGACTACAAGACAGTGTGCTAAACTTATCAGTCATGATAATCAACTTTTAAGTCATTCGCATTGCAAAGTATTTAGCAGACTATTTGTGCAACACAGAATGTCATCCAGAAGCGAAATACGACGATTTTTTTCCTGGTCTGACAAACCTGATATCTCTACCAAGCAATGTGACCCTCTTGAAGAAATAAAAGGTCAAGGAACTTCATGTCGGTCACTTAAAAGTAACTTTTCTTACTTTTAAAAGAATGAAAGAGAAAGCCAAATGGAATCTCCGTAATTCTTTCACTTCCTTTTTTTCTGTCGCTATGAATGATGGGAAATTTAAATACAAGCGTGCGTCGTTGCGCAGCTGGTAGATACATTTTATTTTTGTGCTGTTTTAATTCTAACCTAGCTTTGCGTCTCGCTCACCAGCGACAAATATAGAACGTAGTTAACGTTTTAGTCTTTTCATTGCTTTTTGGTCTAACGTCTGCTATTCATTAATATTGCATCGGGCTCAATTAGGCTTTGAAATTAACCTCTAAGAAAGAAAACTAGGTGATTAGACACAAATCTAATTGCCTTCAAGTCTACAGAGGCCTAACGTCTAGGCCAAACAATTCTGTTTTGATGATAATCTATTTCAGCACTGTTTGCTACAAGTGTATTGCTTGTAAACCATCCATCGCTTGATAGTACTTTATACTGTTTTATTATTTTCTTTTTTTTTTTTTTTTAGATCTAAACGTGATGTACAGACGGACAGCACAAAAACAATAACTACTTTTCATTGTGGCACTACCGATGAGCGTCAAGTGAGAAATGTTCAAGCAGTTGTTGAAAAAAAAAAATGAATGGCCTAATTGGACGTTTTTCTTGACTCTTTAATATTTTCTCCGACCCTAGTCTATTAATAAATGACCACGTCTGTAGGTGAAGTGTCGGTTGGGGGGGGGGGCTGGTTTTGACAAGCACCAGATGATAACTAAAAATAATCATTGACCTTATTTACAACCAAACTTTGTCAGCTAAATCATCAATTGAACAAAAAAAAAAAGTTTTCTAGGCAGACAGAACTTGTTTAGTACCATTTAGGGTGTTTTTAGAACTTAACGCCCCCCCTCCCCACCTTTTGTAATTATTTTGGCACATGATCGAACAAACTTTGTAGCTCGTCATATTTCTCCCCCCCCCCTTTTTTTTTCCCATCCCCATTCATTTTTTTGTACACCCCCCCTTGCAGTGGCGTAGATAGGAATTTGTCATTATTTGGGGGCCCCGGGGGGCTTGACCTGCATTTTGCGTAATATTTAATATAAAAGACACTCTTTTGGGGTCCCAGGTGATTTTCTAATTCTCCCCCTCTCTCCCCCACCCTAGCTACGCCTCTGCCCCTCTATCCTCATCTCGCAATCACTGCCGTCAGTACAAAGGAGTGACAACGACGAAATCACCCCCCCCCCCCACACACACAAAACTGTTTAGGGCTTGTGACGCGCTCTTCGCCATTCCACACTCCAAAAAGAACTTTTGATAACTAGACGTCCACACGCTGGCCAGGACCCCGACAGGTCAGGGGAAGTATTTGTGGTCCGCCGGTCGATTTCAATTAAACGACTAGTGGAGTTACGCGAGCCAGTCAGGTCCTTTGTATGTATGAGAGAAAAAAAAAGGGGGGGGGGGCGCTCACGTATGTGTCTAGATCAAATTGACATTACTCTTGTGGAGAAAAAGGGTGAAGAAGGAAGGGGGGATGTCCTCACGTCGCTGTGACAAATTCCTGTTAGTTTGACAAGTCACACAGGCAAACACCAACAGGTCTGTCAGTGAATATCAGGTGCTTAGAGATTCAGTGCCCACACAATTTTACCTAGCACTTTGTTGTTGTATTTTTTTGTAGTGAACAATTTCACATAGTGCTAAGCCTTATGATGAGAAACGTATAGGAAATACTGTAGCTAGGCTATGTTCATTTCTTCACTGAAAACAAAGACACAAGAAAAAACATTTTAAAAAATATTTTTTTAAAAAGACAATACCTCCTTGATACAGCGTATAGTGCTATTGTTTTTCTCTTTATAAATAATGAATGCTAAATTAAGAAAGACTCTTGGTTAAGCGAAAGTATAGACCTACTACACTTTATAATATTCCAATGAAAGGCCTTTAGATCTAGACTCAGAACACGATGTGCGAAATTTTCCTGAACATTAATCAATAAAACCGTACATTCGGAAATTCCCAAACGCGAGTCCTTTAAAAACCGATGTTGGAATTAGATCTAGATCTACTTCTCTAGCCAAATTTATATTTATTTATTTTTTACTTTGAAAAATTATAACAGTCAAACTAGAGTTTTTGCCAGTGTGGCCAACGAGGTACTAATTCTTTTCTCAGAGATATACATCAACTGTTTAATTTATAGGAAAATAGTTAGAGCTGGGTTTTTTTTTAGATTAGCGTCCAATTTCCATGAAGTTCTGACTTGAATAGAGGTATTGTAAAAATAAGTTCACTTGGAGATTTTTAGAGTTTGTAGAATGTCTGGAACAAGAGAAAGGAAAAAAGTAATCATATGATTGATAGAGTGAGAGAAACATAAAGGGAGGGGAGAGTGAGATACGGTTAGAAAGTGTGAGAGAGAGAGAGAGAGAGAGACAAGAGATAGAGAGAGAGAGAGAGACAGGGAGGTAGAAAGAGATGGTTCTGTGAAAAGTGCGTGATTTTAAAAGTACTAAGAGGACACTATTAAGAGAATGTACGTTGTCCTGGTGGATAATTAAAGAGAAAGGAAGAACGCGACGGAGTGGGAATGAGAGATGGAGAGAGAACTTTACTCTCTTGAAGAAAAGAGGTAGAGAGAAATAAAGAGAGAGAGAGAGATGGGAAAAGGGGGTGGGGTGGAGAAACACTTTAGACAGAGTAGTTTATTACAGACTCTAATGACAATGACTTCGTTTAGCGTGGATCGAAACAGTCCTTCGTTATAACTTGGGCCCCTGGGACAGACGGAGACAACGATGAAACTCCAAGCCACAAGATGGTTTCATTATGAGCCAGAAGCCAAGCATTGCACAGCCCTGGTATGTTACGTACATTGTCGCGTTGTCAAGTCATAAAACAAAAACAAAAAAACAAACCTGGAAGTTATCATTAAAGAACATGTTTAGTCTGACACTTGAAGTCAACGTGTCTCAAGAAAGGAACAGGTAGGAGACAGAAGGCTGACAGTGACTGAAACACAAGTATGGCTGTTGGGGGACTTCTTACAGCAGCCTAAGGGTTCGACTTCCCGCCGTTACCAGAATGTGCGTGGTCGCGTGGTAAGCGCTCTGGGCTGTCGCCTCGAAAGTTCCTGGTTCGAGCCTTTCCGCTGCCATTCTGCAGGAGGTTTGGACTAAGATATAATAATCTTCAATTCTGAAGAAATATCCGAAACGTAACACAAATCCAGTCTATGGTTTTTAAAAAGATCCTTTGACATTTTATTTTTAAATGTTATAGTTTAAAAGCTTTGAATGCGGAGATTTTCTCAATTTAACAACAATTTTTCCTTTTTTTTTCTCGCGATCAATTACACTAAGGAGTGGCGGCACCGGTGAAGGGGGATCTTGTTTGTGGTACCGGCGGTTCTATTTTGGTTCAAGAAGAGTGTTTATTCGTCTCTGCACAATTAGCTGGAACAGGCTGGCTAAAAACTGAAACCCTAAGTTATTGCAGCTCAAAGAAAAGTAAACACAGGAATGATAAGAAATAGTTGCAGAACTTGGAAAGAGCTTCTTTCAACAAAAACAAACAAACATAGAACACAGATTTTCAGTAAGTTTAGTGATGTGCTTTCTTGAAATTAAGAGCGCAATGTATTTAAAATAAGTAAAAGGAAGTTAACTGATCAGATGGTGCCTGCTCTTTCAATGTTACAGCTATCACTCTAGTAGACTAAGAAAATAATAATAATATAAAATATTTCCATATATCTATCTATCTATATTTATATATCTATATCTATCTACATATCTTTTTTTTACATTTTACTTTAGATTATGTCCAGCGGTAAGTCTATGTCGACTTTTTTTTCAAAATAGCCGCCACATTTTGTGTAGTGGAGCAGTCAGTGATGCACGGACTGCTGTCAGGCCAACCCTGCTTCTTCACATTTCAGAGAACTATAGATGGTAAAAACGTTCATGCATATAGCAAACAAATACACCACCACCACCACCACATTCCCCAGTACCATCTTCTCAGCTAACCAACGAATGATAAACGGACGGGGGGGGGGGACAGAAAGTTAGTCAAACATCAAATCAATCAGTCGGGCTGCCAGACAAGGTTCCATACACATACATAGATACATCGGCCCCAGAACCGGAGACATTAAGATGAGACCTGTTTTGATCACGGTATTGATTCAAACGAGACAATGTCTAACCCCCCACCCCCACCCTCCGGCCTTTCATCGTACGCTCAGACTACAGATGATGTATCACCTTACAAACGTTTTCGATCATCAAATTACTCAGCTAAGAGAGAGAGAGGGAGAGAGAGAGAGAGGCTTCTACAGAGAGAGAGAGAGAGAGAGAGAGAGAGAGAGGCTTCTAGAGATATATATATATATAGAGAGAGAAGGAAACTGAAGACCTGATTTGTATGTAACGATGTGGTTAGATACTATAGATGTGTAGCTTATACACCACGTAGTGGAATTATTCAACAGCCATAATGAAATTTGCATGTCATTCTTCACATATACAAGAGAATTTTATTGGTCTAAACAGTCTAAACAAATGGAATTTGCTTCACATATACAAGAGACAATTTTATTGGTCTAAACAGTCTAAACAAATGGAATTTCCATTTGGCTCCCATTGCCCACCTCAGCATTACTTTATCAGTTTCACATATCCCTTAGCCTGGTGAACTGTTGGGGCCCCACACATGATTTGTCCACCGTATTCCTACATTTCTCTGTCTTTCGCCTTAAATAGAATCTCTCTTTTTTTTTCTTCTATAATATATACAGATAGAACGTAAATAACAATGGTTACGAACACTAATAACAAATACGCATACACACACACACGGTTACATACTAACGCCCGACGAAGTAAATCTATGTCAATACTTATTGAAGAACTTAAACACTTGTTTCTATGTCATATTGCATCTTTCCAGTCATTCGAGACACAAAAAACTTGTCAGGGCTATAAAACAAGACAGAAGTGGCACTTACAAAAGTCAAAACTTAACGCCTTGACCTACTGAGCGTCTGACTTTTATAATCTCATGATGAATGTCGGGAGAATAAAATAATAGAAATTAAGTAACTGTTATATCGGTCACGTGACAACTCCTTTGATCCAGCAGTAACTACAGAATAACCAGACGGCGCGAGATTTGTAAGAATAAAAGTAACAATTGTACAAAGAGTATATCGGGGTAAAGCGACTGGGTATCGGAGCTCGCATCCTGTTGACCATTCAAAATTTGCAATTTGTAATGTTAACAGCATATCGGTGGCCAAGAGTTATTGCTCTACAGTCATCTAGACACACCACAATGACGTTAGTTCATCAGTAGTGGCTTCCCTTGACACTCCTCTTTCCGTATATCGCAAAGCAGTTACAGAACTACTTTAGTTTTTACTAAAGTTTTTATACACTCTGTCGTATGGAGATTCAAAATAGTTGAACACATTATTTCTCCCGCACAGATCAACCTGAAACTTTACACAATTGTTTATTTACCAAAATGAACCAATAAGTCAACTAATTATTGGTAAATAATTATTTTGTTTGATACCAACAAGTAAGCAGACTAATGGCTCGTTGGATCTTATATTGAAATAGCACTAAACTAAAACAAGCAAAATATAAAATAAATACTTTCAAAAAAAGAAAGCTTATATATATATAGGAAAAACACTGCACATTCATAACTCAATTCTGCAAAGTTTTTCTTCGCTTTTTCAATGTACAACAAATTAATTTAATGAAAATGAATTGATTAGCTAACTGGTTAATGTTTTGATTGATTCATTTATTGTCTTCGACTATGAAATATTGTGCATTTAGTGGGAAGCGCGGTCGACAGGCTCGACACCCGACTCGCGTAAAGTTGTGTTTACTGAGCGCCTAAAGGCAGCACGGAAAACCTTCACCCAGATACCCCTCCCGCTCTCACTGGTCCACCAATGAGATTGGAGCATAGCGCTCTGAGCATGACAGTAGCGCTATATAAAAACTATGATTTGTTTCATATTTTTAACTTGATCCAAGGGGGAAGTGAAACAAACAAAACAAAAAACATTTAATAGAATTCCCCGAGACAGACAGACAAATTGAGTTAATATAAGCTTTGTAGAAAATGCACACATTTAAGACTTGAGTTCTCCTGACTATTAACAACTATAAGCTTCTCTTTGAATGCTAAGCGATCTATACAAAGCTCTGTCGACTTCTCCCAGCGCCATTGTTTCAATGTAGCATAAAGCTGCTGACTTGAATTGTTCAATAACCCTAAATGCAGGATAACTCCCGGCCAAATCACTGGCCATTTCTGGCGCCGTGGCTACAAATGAATAAATAAACAGCTTCAATGACAGCTAATGTATTAGCAGCTGTATGGCACTTCGATCGCGAATGATGTCATTTGATGTCATTCGTAATGCAAGGTCAAGGTCGGAAACAAACGGAAAAAAAGGGGGGAGGAGAAGAAAAGTCTTTTTTTTTTTACAAATTTAAAACTGGAGCTTTTACCAAACGTTCATTGCCTTGTACTAGCTTGATCACGATTGGCGCTGGACAAAAACTGTCCACTGATAACAATGGTATATCTAAGTCACTAATAGATTCATTGGTGACAGTATGTTAAAGGACAACTATGAATTTCGTTATTAATTTGCAGATCTCGATTTGTGGCAAGGAAGAAGTATAGAGGTATTATTTTGTAGACCGAGAAGCATAGAATCATTATTTAGTAGACTGAGAAATATAGAAGTATTATTTAGTAGACTGAGAAGTATAAAAGTATTATTTAGTAGACTGAGAAATATTGAGGTATTATTTAGTAGACTAAGAAATATGGAAGTATTATTTAGTAGACCGAGAAGTATAGAAGTTTTATTTTGTCGACCGAGAAGTATAGAAGTATTATTTTGTAGACTGAGAAGTATAGAAGTATTATTTTGTAGACTGAGAAGTATAGAAGTATTATTTAGTAGACCGAGAAGTATAGAAGTTTTATTTTGTCGACCGAGAAGTATAGAAGTATTATTTTGTAGACTGAGAAGTATAGAAGTATTATTTTGTAGACTGAGAAGTATAGAAGTATTATTTAGTAGACTGAAAGTATAGAAGTATTATTTAGTAGACCGAGAAGTATAGAAATATTATTAGTAGACCGAGAAGTTTAGAAGTATTATTTAGTAGACCGAGAAGTATAGAAGTATTATTTAGTAGACCGAGAAGTATAGAAGTATTATTTAGTAGACCGAGAAGTATAGAAGTATTATTTTGTCGACCGAGAAGTATAGAGGTATTATTTTGTAGACTGAGAAGTATAGAAGTATTATTTTTTAGACTGGCTTCAGTGCAAACAGGTTTAGAGCAAATGGATTTCGGCTGTATTCTTTGACTCCGGGCGCTTGGATTATCTGAGTCAAGTTATGACAAATGTTAAGATTTGCGTCATGCATATTGTTTATATAAAATAGCAAAATCGTCCCATAATAATGATTTCTTAGCCATTGATAATATCCAGTTCAATCATAAACACTGAAATGAATTCAACTAAGTACGTAGCTTAGAGGAACAGTGAACACCACTTTGTAAAACTATAATTGTCACTACAAATTTAATTAAAATCCGACACTCCTGTTCTCTATTTGTCTGACGTCATCTCTGGTAACATCATCACGTTTATGAACGCATGCGCACTGCGCTACACCAGTGAACCAAACACATACATCAAAGAGTGCAACTCAAGGGGTGAAACGGAAACAGCACAAAATGGTATCCAAATCTCTTTCATAACACTTTCACGATCTTGCTTGGGTTTTGTATGCCGAGATATTTCAAGAAACATTAAGAAAACAAAAGAAAACAAGAGTCTGTATGCAGGTATAAAACAAGAGTCTGTATGCAGGCTTTAAAACAAGAGTCTGTATGCAGGCTATAAAACAAGAGTCTGTATGCAGGCTATAAAACAAGAGTCTGTATGCAGGCTATAAAACAAGAGTCTATATGCAGGCTATAAAAATAGACAGTTAAAACTGATTTTTTAAAATGATGTAACAGTTTCCAATTAGAAATTTGAGCACGAAGAGGCAGGTCACTCTGTAGTAGTCATGTCATTCTACATTAATATGTAGAGAAGGTTTCTTGGGCAAGTGAAAAGAAATGTACATTGTATTTGTAAGTGCAAAGTAATCCATAATTTAAAAAAAAAAATAGAAAAAAAGAAAACAACTCTATAACGTTAAACCGTCATTAAGTCTCTGTGCATTGGTCGGAACTAATCACGTGTGTGTGTCTCCAACAAAACCCTAGGCTAGCTTGACCTATAGGACAAGTGAAGGTCGATAGGATCGCGAGTCAAACCAATGAATGGGGAAGTGACAGAACTGAAACCGAGGAATATGTGAAAACAAAAAGAAAAGATCTATATCTTTATATATAACATCTCTTTCAAGGTTAAGTGCGCCAGCGATTCTCTCCCATTTTGTCCCCAAGTTCACCTTTCATTGACGCATTCAATGTTCTTGAGTATAAGGCCTGTTGTCAATGGACGTGAACCGAGTCTAAGGGAGACAAAGAAGGCGACAGTGCTGAAACGTGTCAGGAAAGGACAAGACCATGGCCGAGTGTCGACTGACACTTTTAGATCTACTTTCAGTTGAAACTTAAGGAGAACATAAGTATATACGACATTCCGGGACAATACCCTAGAACACATTTGCTGTCCCTAATCTTACCCCCCCCCCCACCCCACGCCCCCAAACACAAGTCGTCTATACACACAAAACTGTGTACACGCTTGACTTGCAGGTCCTACCGTCGTACAAACACAGCTGATGTGAATGTTTTACAAGTTTTTAATTCTTAGATAAACACAACACAGAATCCAAGGGAAACAATTCTGTTAACAACGACAGAGAATTGTCTTCGGCCGATTATCTATCTTTTACCGCCAGTCGAGAGAAGGTGTTACAAAGTAGAGCTTCTACCACATAGCCACGGCGTCATGTATGAAGTTATGTTTTGTTAGAAGTTTCTATTGAGGACTCTTAGGCTCCTTAGTCTCTTGCTGATTTGTCTATAAATACAGACTGCATATTTTGTGTATTTAAACAGATTAAATAGTAAAGGACCATTTGAACTGTTATGGGAACTTGCTTAAGACAGGACCTTTTCAAATAGTTATCAAGAAATATTACTATCTAGACCAGTGGTCTTCAACCTTTTTTGGCCTACCGCCCCCTTTCATATTTTTTCTTCAGAAAAAAATCTGCCATCGCCCCTTCTCTAAGAAAAATACTAATAAAGAAGCGTGAGAAGGTAATTTTGAATAAAATGTCATTTATTTATGAATTTTCATGCTGCCAATAACAGATCGTTAATATTATAATTGTATACAAAAATTTTGCTTACTCAATAAGTTCGTAATTTCAGGTGAACCATGTATGTTGGTGGAAAAGCTAAAATTCCTTATATTTTCGACCACAGCTTTAGAATTTTATAGGAACATTGTGGTCTATAGGGCCAATGCTTCTGTGGCCTACGGTTAACGAGGGTGTCATGTGGCCAGCACAACGACCAACCGCCTTTACTTTTCCCCAACTAATATCAGGTATCTAGTAGAGCTGGGTGGCCTCAGAGGCGCCCGAAGATCCCGAAATGGATTCGAAGCCAGGACCCCCGGTTCGGAGGCCAAGCACTTTACCGCTCAGCCACCGCGCCTCACACTTTGAGTTAATCTTAAATTATAGTATTTGAATGTTAGCCTTAGCGTTGTCGTTTGTTTTAAATTAATATTTACATATTAATATATTATCCTATATAAATAAACTATAATCTAAAAGGTGTATAACCTAGTTTGTTTATCAAATCATAAACGTTTACAAGCGCAAGAACTAGAGACAATAGATACCTTCCGATTACAGCATTCAAAGTAAAAATTTTAAAAATAGATAACGGGGATTCCCAAACTCCATATCTAACGTTGTTGCTATTCTTAAATTAGAAGCAATCTAACTCTAATTTGTCTATAACCAGTTTGCCAGCGTTAATTTTGAAAAATAAAATTGTTTTGTTTCAGTGCACCTCTAGTGTCTTCTTACATCTTTACGAACTTTTATGCCCAGGGTCCCCCACGCACCCTTGGCGCCCAGCGTCCCTCAATTTCACGAAATCACCCCTCCGAAGGGCGCTAGCGCCCCCGTTGAAAACCACTGATATAAACTCTTGACACTAGAGTTTATTGGGTCACACCGATTGAACGTCAAAGAATCGAAAGCGACTATTCAATGAAAAATTACTCTGTTATCCAAGCTATCTGATTAACCTAATAGTGTGTCATCATCACTTAAAATAGCGTCACAAGCTGAAGATTAATGCAAAGGTTCTAGCCCAATAAACAGTAGAACTGAATGTTCAAATATCTAACTAGACTGACTAGACCCTATATACATTTGTATATGTTGTTTTTCACAAAGCGTGTCTTTCTGGTACAAATCTTGTATATGTTGTTTTCACAAAGTGTGTCTTTCTGGTACAAATCTTGTATATGTTGTTTTTTTCTCCCACTCCCCACTCTCACATCACTTGGAATCATGTACAATTATTTATAGTTGATGACAATACACGAACCCATTGAAATACTAACTAATTAGTTCATCAATTAGAGATAATTCATTAATTTAATTTTGTCCTACATGGAAAATGTGAATTAAGCCGCCATATCCAGTGATATGGCAGTGATTTTTTTGCGGTTCTTTCTGTTTGTAAGACTTTTTAAATTTAAAAGTGTTTTTTATTTGCTTTTGAATTTTTTGTTTTGTTTTTGGTCATATGTCGGATTGTGTACCTGCCTTACATTCAAAACATACACACCTTCATATTACGAGAGTACTTCACTGACTGTCCAGTCACGTAGGGTTATTTTCAAACGGTCAGTTCCGAAGTCAACGACCCACACTTTTATTTATTTCATGCAATGCATTCACACCTCCACCTTTTTTGTTTCGTTAATAAGTGCACTAAAAGAAAAGTGTATTTAAAAACTTTATATTTCTTTGGAAGGTCTCTCTGTAAACACTTTTATGTGTATGAATATTCGAGCTTAGAAATAAGCCTCGGCCTTTGGTTAATGTTTTCTGCACGTACCAGGAGCCCATCTTGAAAGTTACACCAAGTCACAGTGATGGCAGCTTTTTTTCTTGGCTCCTATGTGTCATCCAGCTACGCCGAGACAATAGCCCATGTTGGACGGACAGTTAACATCACAGTTACAACAGCCTAAACACAAACATCAATGTGCCTCATAGTCCTGCAGCCTAATTACATGTATGGTGAATTACAGTAGCGCGCGTATTTATGTTTTTAATTTAAATTATAAATTCACTTTGTTGTGTGCGCGTGACTGTATGTTGTGACACATGTCTGTTACTTTCGTATTTGGATATGTGTGTGCGTCTTTTTTATGTTTGATTCTGTGCAGTGGCGGCCCCCAAAATAAAACGAAGGGGTGGAAATGGTGAGTTGGTTTAATAACAATGAAACTAGCAAAATATTTTAAAACAATAAACAAAGCGTATCCAAGTAGAAGAACAGCTAAATCACTGTCATATGCCTCAATACTGCAGGGCCTAATTCCTTTTTTCTAAATATATAAAAAAAAAAAACTAATTACCACTGATTGATTTACTTTTTAAACTGATTCGTATATTGTTTTCGACTACGAATGATTGTACTAATTTTCAACTAAATCCGAGAATGAAAAGAGGGAGGAAAAAACGTGTACATACGTAATAAGGGGAATGACTCCACATAAACAACCACATCTCTTAATAATTAGCATGTATTTCTCTTTTTCGACACACAAAAAAAAAATTACTACCAACATTTAACTAAAAATAATTGGTTAATTATTCGATTGATTCCTGATTTGTTTGGTATAATAAATAATTGTGTTAAGTTTCAACTTGATCCGAGAATGTGTGTAAACGAAATAAGAAATACTTTCGTTTAACAAAGGCAAAACTTAAAGATAACAAAACAAATAAAATTATATGATCAGTAAATCATGATACCAATTATATTTTCGAAAATCAGGATCACAAGCATTGATTTCAATGGGCTTCTCGGTCAGAAGGGGTCTCTAACGCAATGCATTAAAGGCCGGATATAGTCCACAGACCGTAGATAGTTGGAGTGTACACATAACCTTTAAACTTTGGTTTATTTACAGCGAAATACCTTGACCTTCTAATGAGTGTAGCATCTACTACAGGAACAAGCCAAGCACTTGTACTCAGTGTTGTGACTAGATAGTGTGTTTGTGTACAAAGTCTTGTGCTCGACAAGCAGAGTAAAACACTACAAGACTAAATAATGATTTGTTTTTAAGTTAGCTTATCGGATAATCTGACAATAATATAGAGTTGATGCTTCAACAAGAACAAAATTATAATAATTAATATAATAAAATAATTTTAAAAAAGTATAATAAAAACAAGCGAAAAAAAAAAAGGTTATATGAAGGAAAGTATCGCACACCCACTGCCATACTTTCTCAATACTACATGGTTTATATCCCTTTTCTATATAAAACAAAATGAATTAATTACCGCTAATAGATTTTTTTTTTAATTGGTTCTTATATTGACTTCGACTATGAATAATGGTGCACACTTTCCGAGAAAGGGAGAAAAAACGTGTAATCTACCAAATACCAAAAAATGTCCTTTAACCGGCATTGATTATATCGGACTAATGACAAGTGGTGTTCTCTTTTTTTTTTTTTTATAGTTACGCATCTCTTTATCTTTGAAGCATGCAAATATATCTTAAGCAAAGCCGGGAATCTCATCTAGTAAGATTACCTTTTTTTAAATAGAGAAATGGACAAGTGTTGTTATCTGTGTTTTTGTTTTTTTTACTTATGTATCTATTTATCTTTCAAGCGCGCGAATATATCTTGAGAAAAGCCGGGCTCCTAGACTAGTAAGATTTCCCTTTTTTTTTTTAAATTAAAATTTTATAATAAAAGTATGTTTTCATCGTTACCGAGTGCGAACATTAAGCGAAAAATTAACGCACAGAATTAATTGATTATCAGGCCAAAGTCTATGCTGTTGTTTTTTTTTTTTTACAAAGGTTCTATTCAACTCACTCTATCTGTACGGTTAAAAGTTTGTACACGTTATTTCTCCCACAACCAATCACAGATTAATCTGAATTTTTGCACGATTATTTCTTTTACCTGACAACACAAGAATCAATAAAAAAAATTAACCAATTAGTTAATTAAACTTTGGTAATTAATTATTATAATTATTTTTGTTTTGGTATCTTGAACAAGGGAAAGAAATCACACTTGACAGATGTGGTGGTGTAAGTTGAATTAGTCCCCTTGACGACTCTTGAGCCCTGAGTGAACATTGTTTTTTTTTCCCCACATAGGAATTCAAGAATAGGAAAGAGGAAACGTTTTAAACGTTATGAATACATTTTTAAAAAAATACAGCATAATTGAGTATAGTTTAATAATAAACCATCAGTTGTGACCACCAATGATTATCTTATCTTATCTTATACGATACTATACAGGCAAAAAACAAAAGGCAGGCGACCCAAAGGCAGACCCCGAATGCGATGGATTGATGATGTAGAAGCAGATTTGCAACAGCTTGGGGTTAGGGCGTGGAGACGAAAGGCCCAGGAAAGATATGAATTTGAAGGATGTGTTGAAGCAGGCCAGAGCCCTCCATGGGCTGTAGCGCCACTGGGATGGATGGATGGATCTTATATAATACAGACTTCAAAAAAAAAAGAAGATGATTACGTCCTACGCGTCATGCATTTAGTCATGCATGTTAACCAATGACCTAAACTCCGCCTAGTCACTGGTTTTTCTGGCTACCTCAGGCAACCCTTTCCAAGCTCTAATAGCACTAGGGAAGAAGGAGTATTTGTACAAATTTGTCAAGCATATGGAAGGAGGAATGTGCCTTTATCTTTGTGTCTTTCTGAGTATTTTATTTAAAATTATTTTTTTCGCTCAGCTTCTCCCTCCAATAAACAATTATTCGCTCACACACTGGGCACACGACCTATGACCTAGGCAGATCTATGCATTTACATGCTTACGCTAGCTGTACCATTCAACCAAGTTTTATGTAAACGAGGGCTTGGCTAGTACCGTATGCAGACACTTAATTCAGAGTGGCGACATTGCTAAAACACCGCGTTTAAAAAAAAAATAATTTAATACTTTGTAATATATTAGTCCGATGTGCATTGACAAAGCGGGGCCGCTGACACCATGGGCTCAGTGTGTTAAGGTTGGTGTTGAAGTGACGCGCAGGGTCACCGTGCCGTTGAACGAATGTGATTTATGGTTCAAGTGTACAGCGACAGACTAACAGACTGTCTAAGTGTGTGCTTCTCTATGCATTTGTGTGTGTCTGAAAGAGAGAGAAAGAGAGACGAGAGAGAGAGAGAGAGAGAGAGAAAGATTGAGAGAAGAGAGAAAAAGAGAGAAAGATAGGCAGAGAGAAGACAGAGAGAGGCAGAGAGAAAAAGACAGAGATATGGATGTGAGCTTAAAAAATTGAGAGAAAGAGAGAGAGAGAGAGAGAGAGAGAGAAAGATTGAGAGAAGAGAGAAAAAGAGAGAAAGATAGGCAGAGAGAAGACAGAGAGAGGCAGAGAGAAAAAGACAGAGATATGGATGTGAGCTTAAAAAATTGAGAGAAAGAGAGAGAGAGAAAAAAAAAGAGACACACAGAGAAAAATTAGAGATACAGAGATAGAGGGGGGGGAGAGAAAGAGAGAGATATAGAGAGAAGAGAGGGGGAAGAGAGAAAAGAAACAGAGAGAGACGGATGTGAGCTTGAATAAAAACCTTAATAGATGGGTCCAGTGTAGCGGCGTAGCAAGGTACCCAATGTGCCCGGATCCAAGAATATGATGGAGCATTTATTTCCCTTATTAGATACCTCACAAAAAAAAAGATTAAATACCAATAACTAATAAACTAATAGGTCAATTTATTGTTTGCGTCGTGTTTTTTTGTTTTTGTTTTTGTTTGGTACAAAAAATAGCTGAGTCAAGTTTCCACTTGATCCGAGAATTGGGTGTGGGAGAAATAACGTGAATAAAAACAAACAGACAGAGAGCTACTAGATTTTGTAAAACCATTGAACTATTGGACTCCCTAACACACAACAAAATATATATTTCTGTCTGACTTGCTTTTTTAAACTGACCAGGTCCGATGAATCATGTGCAGCGTTCAATCTCGGTTAGAAAACAAAACACTTTTCAGAGATGGAGAAAAAAGGTTTTGTTTCGTGAAAGCTGAGACGCCGTAGTTTTTGAAAAATTGGATTGTGGGTATTCTTGGCAAGCTGGTACAACGGAACTAGATCTAAACGTCTGAAACCAAGTCGTAGCAGATGTTAGCACATTTTAAACTCAGTAGACACTTAATCACTCTTTATTAGTTTAGTTTGCAATGCCGTGTACTGCATCGTTCTGTAAGAGTCTATACAGACTTGGGATGGAGGATGTGCCTGGGGGGGGGGGGTATGC